>JAULBM010290317.1:0-15775 GCA_032357055.1 Geukensia granosissima | reverse complement strand
AAGTGTCTTTTGTTCACCTTTCACATTTCAATGTGCTGCGGTCGTATCATGCTGCGCTTGCGAAGCACCTCTGTTAGTATAATGTTTTGTGTATCATATTTATCTTTTCTTTTATGGTGTTGGTCATGGTCTTTTATGTCTTCTGTTTTAACGATTTTTGTCTGTGACTTTGTATCTGTGAATATTTTTTCTGATTATGAGTACCTCAATTATTTGAGAATTTTCTTAAAAAAGTCTGTCATGTCCCACTTAGCTTATTGGGAAGATACTTATTCGCGATTTAATTTTGGTGTTTTGTTTGCAATTACTTGGAAAATGCTTTTGCACACAATGCAGCATTATAAGGTAACATTGAACAAGTGTGCCACATAATGTAAATTCATACTGTTGTTTTCAGGTCTAAGGAAACTCAGGGAGGTATACAGAACACAGGCTCGTGCTAAGGCACCCCGGATTGGTAAGTCATCAAAAGTAAAAAATAACCACATATTTTCATATTTTGTAAAGTTTGTACTTTTTTCTGAGAAAGTCAAAGGCATTTATAATTTTAAATCTCATTTTACAGTTGCTTCTGTGAAGTCAGGTAAACTTTTTCAAGTTTTATTGACGTCAGTAACGCTGTATAACAAATAATACTGCTTTAACGTATAAAATGACACGTCATGATTACATGTTGTGTTTGATTAGAAGAGAAAACAACCATTATTCCTTTAATTTATGTGTCTGATGGAGATGGATCCGGAGAGGCGCAATTCACGCAGGCAGTTGAAGTTGACTTTGAATATTTGCTACAAACGTACATGTATGTCAGATGTTGATTGTATCTTTTGGCATATAGTCCATGTTCTTTCTTTTGAATATTGTAAAGATTTTCAACTAAATTTAAAAATAAATATTTTCTAGGACTTGTGATTACTGATCAAACCTCAACTGACCAAGATGCAACAAAGATGGAAGCCGAGCTGGCAAGGAAAGATGGTGTACATCTGATGACAATCGGTGTCGGAAATAATATCAATCCAAGAGAGCTTCAACAACTGTCTTCATCAGAAAGACACATCACCAGAGTCAACAATTTTAATAATCTTCAGGATGTGATGCCGCTAATCAGACAGCAAATCTGCGAAGGTAAATTTACTGGTGATGTTTAAGTTTTTACAAATGTCATCAATGGAATATAACACTTGATTCCTGACCTTTCTGAAGCATTAATTCCTTGTATTGGACATGGTTGATGGCATTCTCGTTAGAATCAGCTGTCATTTTGGTTTGTTTTTATGTTGAAGTGATTGGATCTCGGCCATACTATGTTTTGGTTCTAATGCAACAGATGATTGGCAATTAAAATGAGCATATGTTTTAACAAATTAAAAATTTTAAACTTGTTTTCTTTTATCGGATGCACCCATCTCGTTATAAGTTTGCTTAATTTGTTACATATCTTAAGAGGCAAGTTAAATTATTGTGCTTATAGGCCAATTCAATGAAACATTTCAATAATATGGTTTCTTTGTTGTAGCTCTGAAACCTACTGGAGACGACAACTTTAACTTTTTTTCAGAAAAGTTATTATCTTATCTGATTAACCCATTTTTAAAAATTTGTCTTTTTCTTGAATTGGTTGCATATCTTAAGATACGAGTTAACTTATTGCTTGTGTGATGAGGTTCGAATATTGCAGATTTAAATAACCTAATCAATGTCCATCGGGCCGATACTGGGGTCTCGGGATGATACATTGGTTGATATGGAACGTGATTTGAAATAATCATTCTTACTTGATGAAGTTCGAATATTGTAGATCTACAAACCAAATCAATGTCAAAAGTGTATTGTTAGTATGTGAAAAGTATTCTTGTATGATTAAGACAAAACAAAGGAAACATTTCAATAATATGTTTTTTTTTCGTTGCAGTTATAATGAAACCTACTGGTGATGACTTCACAGGTACGATATTTTTAAATTTATTTGCTTGTACATAATTTAAGAAAAGTGTTTAAGCATTCCTTGGGACTTAAAATAATATTTTAAGACATGGTCATTTCGGAATTAGCTTTTCAAACAAGATTGTTGTTAATTAAAAAAATGTGTCAGGAATGCCATAGTGTTGGTACATACCTTTTAATGAAGGAGTTGCTAATATGTTTGTAAATGTTGTTTACTGTAGCAGATCTTTTCAGAAATATTTTTGTATATTAAAATCAAGTTTTAATTTAATTGAAAAAAAGGATAACAGGAGTCAACAATAATCTCTGGAAATTTGGACCATCCACCAACCAACAAAATATTTCAATAAATGGGGATAACAATAAGCGATAATAATCCCATCAGGTTGACCAACCACCAAATAACAGTCAGCTGAGACTACGGGAAAAGATGCATATACAGAGACAACATTCACATTACAGCACAGTTGCTAAATATTCTAACATGGTAACGAAAACCTCAAACCAGGATACGAAAAGACGGGGACAATACTAAATAATCTCTAGTGTTGATAAATGAAATCAAGATCAATGAAGACAGCGTTTATTGCATTCTTATTTTAATTACAGATCTGTGTTCGGGATGTTTGATTGATAAGGGATCAGGTTTTAATCCGTACCCAGGAGACTGTACCAAATATGTACAGTGTTGGAAGGACCAGAACAGGGTGATGGGAACAATCAAACAATGTCCTTTTGGTCAGTTTTGGGACAGAGACCTTACTGTCTGTCGTCCAGCAATGAATGTAGACTGTCCAGCAGGTATGTGTATTGTCAGACTTGTATTAAGAAGCCACCTTTTGGGAGAAACAAAAGGGACAATTTAAGAAAAGTGACCTCTAAAATAAAGTTTATTATGATTATATGATTACCAGTAAGGAATGTTATAGGTGACCTTAAATGCTACGGATGAGAGGTTACTCCTAACGTTGGTAATTTTGGGCATAGGAAACGAAAGGTTGCTTTCAAAGGGGGACATCAAAGGCAAGATTGACTTTATTTGCAAAAAAGACATTTAAATTGATATTGTATTTGCCTCCATTGAAAAGAATTATTTTACAAGGATTGGCTGTTCAGTTTCAGAATGATAATTTTTTCAGTTGTTAAAGGTTTGATATGGGAACAAAGGTAAAATACCATAATGTTATCTTTCTTGTTTTAAAGGTAATAAACGTCCGCAGCAAATTTGGGTAGAAATGCTCTAAATATTTGTCAAAAGCTTTGTATGGGCAGGTTTATTTTTCAAAATCCACTTCTTCTACACAAACATTAACAACATAAACGTTCGGTCTTTTGCATGGTACAATTCTTCAAAATAAATTCTTTCTTTTTTAGACAACTGTCTTCATTCTCCTGACGGTTTCACCTATGGAATGAAAGGTCAAGGTTGTAGAGCCTACTGGCTTTGTATTAATGGACGAAGTATTGGATCCTGTTGTGCTGCTGGTACCTACTACGTGGAAGGAATGGGATGCATGAGGGGGATGGCATGCAACGAACCTTGTCCACCAGATGGCGGTATAATAATTAGACGTAAGTTACAAATCCAGTAAACGTCTAACGTTATAAGAATAATGCATAACGTACCTAAAATTCTTACATTGTTAACTGTTAATAAAAGTATTTTTTCAGCCGAGGTATTAAATACTTCAAATATCTAGATTGTATATAGTACATTACCAATCTTTAGGTAAGCAGAAGACATCTTAAATTTAATTAAAAAAGTCGTCATTTAAATGCAGAAAATGGCTATAATTTTCTGCTGAATACAATTTTTTTTATTTCTTATTTATCATTTTGAGATAAAAGCAATAAATGCAAACAGAAATGAAATGTTATTATGGGCAATGAAATGAACAAAAATTAAAATTTAATGCTACAAATTTGTGGATCGAATTTTTCCTTGTTTTTAACTGGCATTAAGTCCTTTTTAATCATAGTTTCTAATAAAATTTTAATATAAGAACCAAAAACTGCAATTTTTCATTTAATCCAGTCTTAAATATATTTGGTCATGGTGGCGATATTGCACGTCCATCGACAAACGATTCAAATTACATGAATTAATTTTGGAAAAAGACATTCCACTGATCACTCATACAATAAAAATAATTGATCTCTTACAACTGACTCTGACGTCCATGTCAAATTTTGAATTTGGTATAAAACAATCTTGAAAACATTATTTCGTAGTTAAGGTTTATTTGGCAAGGTTAGATTGGACGAAAAGGTCTTTTAGTAAATTTAACATTGGGTGACATGTAAAACTATGGCGGGTCGTGGTATTTCGTAGTAAAGGTTCATTTGTCAAAGTTATAACAAATTAAAAGGTCTTCAAATGAATTTAACTTAGGTTCAAATGAAAAACTGTGTCAAGTCTTGGCATTGGGTAGTAGAGATAACATTTAACATATTCATTGCGTGATTTGAGCCTCTTATATATGCTAAAGTACGTTTCAATGAACTGAGTCTCTCATATTTTGGCTGTTATTTCTTATAGCAAAAACAAAGTCTGAAAAGGAAATTTAGAATGAGATTTAACTATCTTACCGGTAATAGAATTTGGTGTTCGAAGTATTACATATGTCGTTGTTTGTCCTGTACTTATGTGAAAATTGCTGATTTTTGTAAAATATTAAAGTTCGACGACGTCTAAATTCTTGCATTTCTGGTACCACCAAGCTTATTTTTTCTGTCAGAACGCATAAACATATGTCATTATATAAAACCTAGCAAATTATTTTTCTTTTTCTAAAATTCACAAATTCTGTAAGCAAAAATTGTTGTAATGGAAAACGACAAAAATTCCCAATTTTAAATATGATTGCAGGAAATTTAATGTATAGAATATGTATAGAAATTTCTAAATATACAAAAGTAACCGGAACTTTTTGTCCGTTATGTTTTATAAGAATTATTAAGTTTCTTCCGAGGGACTCTTCTAAGTTTAATAAAATGTGAGAGACTCATCTTAGTGAAACATACTTTAAAAATTCAAACCACTCCAAAGATATAAAAATAGAAATGCTGATATCTAGAATAATGATTAATCAAAACTGATTTTCTTTATTTCAAATTAATCCACAGCTGACTGCAGTAAAGACCAGCACTGGGATGACCGTTATTACATTGAAAATGTTCCATACTATGGAAAAGTAGTCCGCCCATGTCCTCCAGGAACTGTTTTCTCCAAGAATTACTGCGACTGTGTTGTGAATATCAATGGACTCATACCAATACTTCCAGGAGGTATTTATATTACAAAAATTACATGTTTCAGACAAAATAATATAATATTAATGTGATTTATTGTGCTTCTTATCAGGATTTTATTGATAGAGGTTGCAGCTGACAAGAAAGCTACTAAGCTAAGGTTTTCTCAGAAAAAGATTAGAGTCATCACTCCGGAAGTTTTTCGGTCGCCATCATGTTTTGGTTGCCCGGTACGAAAATTCAATTTTACAAATGACAATGGATATCTCAAAACTGTCGTGAATAAAAATCAGTTCCTATACCGGTTGCGACTAACATCGACTGGGACTATACATCGGCTTTGTCTACTGAGTAACACACCGGGTGCCACTAGTGGAGCAGGAGCTGCTTACCTTCCGAAGCACCCTGAACCCACCCTGGTTTTTGTAAGGTTCGTGTTACTCTAGGTTTAGTTTTCAGTGTAGTGCTGTGTGTTGTATTTTTGTTTTTCGTTTCATTTTGCTACCCATGGTCTTGTCTATCTTCCGACTTAACGATTTTTGTCTGCCCCTTTGGTATCTTCGAATTCCTTTTATTTCGACTTGAGCATTTATCTTAATTAATATATTACGTTGACTAATTTAAGAGATAAGATATTGCTGTGGGAACAACTTATCTAATAAACTCTTTGTTTCACCGTAATTTATTACGAACCGTATTTTCTTGTCACTGTTATTTATCGACGATTACGTGTAAAGAAGCAGTTCATCTCTCAATAAAACTGATTTCATTCCTGGTTTAGGTCCGGCGTTGTAGGAAATATTTTGACCGTTCGGTCTGTCGGTCCTTTCAGGAGCTAGAGTACCGGTTGATGGTAGCTTTTAATTAAAGAGTAGTGATATGCAGATAAGGCTTTAAACAATAAACCAATAACAATACAACATTGTGATGCGAAACTTTTTCTTTGTCCTTTAGGGTCATGCGACTTTGACTCAAGATTTCATAGAAAAATTTCAATGTTTTGTTAAGGATCAGTTGAATGTATATTGTAGTTTATCATGAAAAAGTTAGGATATCGTTATAGAACTTTATAAATTATAAATAGATTTATATTTGCATGAGAACAATGTGTTGATACGAAGCTTATGTACTTGGCGTAAGGGGTCTTTTGAGTTTAAATTTCTTTGAAGAATTCCAGTTTTAATGTTCAGAATAATATTCATGTCGAAGTAAGATTATCAAGAATTACTATTAAAATCACAATGATGAGGTCATAGATAGTTTCTGAAATATTACAAAATATGGTGCTGAATGAGCTGCATTGCAGTACCACTTAAATTTAACCAAATACCATTCTATGTATAATCAGTCCAACTATATAGAAGATACATCAATACATTTGTTTTATAATATAAGTAAATAAGCTAGAATCGCTCAAAAGTCAGTGAAATCAATTATGTGTCTCTCCTTTCCTGTAAATAAATGTGTCGTTTAAGACCATTTTCATAGGTTTATCTCCCCCTTTTCAGATTCTTAATGAATTCTTAATGAAATTGTCTGCTCCTTTGGTATCTTTGAATTCTTTTTGCTATGTTTGTATGCTGGACTTCCTATGTTTTGATTCTAATGCCTTAGGTGAGTGGTTACTCCTTGAAATGTACATTAAGCATACCAAAAGTCTCCATATTTACTAGTTTTAACTTTGGTAAATTTGTATTTTTATGCAATAATGATGAATAATCCATAAATTTGCTTGTTTTTTTTAGACAAATGCCGAGCGAGTTTACATTTCACCGTTATTTGTTCTTTTTTTCTAGACAAATGCCGAGCGAGTTCACATTTCACCATTATTTGTTCTTTTTTTAGACAAATGCCGAGCAAGTGCACATTTCACCTTTGATGTTGACATGAAAGATAAAACTGGATCAATGGTACCGACATCCTATGTTAATGTTGGTAGGACACGTTATGGAACCGCTCATTTTAATGGAAACAGTGAAATGAATTTGTGGCAAAACACAAATGTCGATTTTAGTAACCAGCTGGTTATCCGCTTCAAGTTCAAATTTGATAGATGGACAGACCGATTTGATTATGGTGGCGTAATCGTGGACATGGGTAAAGGTGGAGATGTTCATTGGAAATATGATATCGAATCTGGTTGGTCAAGAAATATTACCGTAGGAGGTGGATGGAATATCACGAACTTAGTCAAATTGTTCCGAACACTCATTGATTCTCGAACGGAAGCAGAAATGAAACAAAACATGTGGAAGATTGCAAACTCAATGGATTTTAAAACCCTGTTATATCAGTTGGGATTTGCCCCAGATACCACAAGTGGCATGCAGATATTGAGGCTGATGCTAAATGGAAACGGTGCAAATATGTTGAGAGAGATTATTATTGCACTGGAAAAACAAACGACTCCATATAACATGAGACTAACACTGAAACAGTTGTTATCCCGACCGGAAATGAGAACTTGGATTCTTCAGAATACCGGACAGGAGAATATTGATATAACAATGAAAAATTGGAATCGTTTCTTAGAGTCGTTGGTCATACCAGAAAATGAATGGAAAACTGGTGAATACTCTTGGTACACACCTATTGATAAAATTGGAACTGGAACAATGTCATCTCTGGCAATAATTGCAGATCTTTGGAGAACTTTTGTCAGAAGTATGGGTATGGATGGGCGTGACTGGAAAGATATTCTCCGAATAACATTGGGCAATGAAATCATTGGCGAAGGTGGCAGGATTGATGTAGAATTTGTCAATGAGATGAAGAACATATTAGGCCGTAACTCTACTATTTTAAAAGCGTGGCATGACTTTTTGAATGGAAAAAATATTTTCCTAAATTTTGATAATAAAAACCCAACAGCAGCATGGTGGGAAAAATATTTTGGCACTAGTACTCTTCCAGCCATCCCTGGAATCGACCGATCTCAGTCTGTTGGAGTGATTGCTGATCTCTGGCGGAAATTCATACAAGAGGCTCAACTTCCGTTCGAAACATGGGGTCCGAAATTGACATGGACATTTGGTGGACCGGATGCTAGTGAAGACGATTTGTTCAAAGAAATAAAAGAGGTGTTGGGCGATGAAAACTTACGGAACAAGTGGATAACCTTTATTCAAGCCCATTACTCTGGTACAGGCCCGGGAACAACGGAGTCACACCTTTGGAAACCAGGTCAAAAAGGTGAACTGTTCTGGAAGATTATATTTGGACAAGGCCCTGATGCCCCAACTGGAGGCCAAACATCTGTTGCTATTAACAAACTGGCAGATCTTTGGAGAACATTTATTACAGGCATGAATCTAAAAGGCCCAAAATGGGATAAATTATTAACCTGGACCAACACTTATCAACCTGGTTCACCAATTGATGTTAAAAAGCTTCTGCATGAAATCAAACAGATTGTAATGGCAGATGATAACATTGATTCAGCTTGGTTGAAGTTCCTTCAAGATAATGGTGTTGATACCTCGTGGTTTGTAAGAATACTTTTCTCAGAACAAGGTGGTCCATTTGATGAGAACTGGGTATACTGGTATTTGTACCGTAATAAGGAATTTAAGACAACTGGAGGCAATAATGGCACAACAAAACCTTCAACAGACAAATCCGTAATTATAGATCTTTGGCGAAAGTTTATTTCACAGTCTAAGCTTGGACCAGAATGGAATGGCATGCTGGTTTGGACCTTGGGCAGCGGTGGAAACGGTGGCCAAGGGGAATACATGGAGTGGATATATGAACTGATTTCCGTACTTAGCAATGCTGAAATAAGAAGTAGATGGGTAAATTTCTTGGGCAGCAATCAAGTTGGAAAGGAATGGATCAATTGGTTTTTAGTCATTTCAGGCGACAATAGTCAAACCGGAGGTGGATGGGGTGTGGATAATTCCGGACTATCGAATATTATGACATTATGGAAGAGATACATTCTGACATTGAAATTAGGTGGAAATAATTGGAATAAAATTTTGATTTGGACCAATGGTGGTGGTGGAACAGATAGGTATTTGGACTGGTCTCAGGAGGTTATTTCAGTTTTACAAAATGCAACGCTGCGCAACCTGTGGTTTAAATTCTTGCATCAAAACGACGCGGGAGGTGTTTGGATTAACTGGTTTAGAATGATACTGGACATTCAGGGTACAACTGGATCCAGTTCAAGCGGAAACTGGATGTGGCATTATATCAGTTCTGGAATGTCGGTTTCACTTGATGTCCTAGCAAACCTTTGGATACAGTTTATCTATGACAGGAATCTTGGCTACGGTCAGTGGGCAGATAGTTTATGGTGGACCCTCAATGTAATACCAGGGGCCATATCAGCAGACGAATACGTCCATCTCTTCAACGAAATGACCATTTTAATGATGGATGAACATGTTCGCAATGAATGGATCAACTTCCTTCAAGCTCATGACATTACGGCTTCATGGAGCTCTGTTGGCAAGTATAACCTGAAATAAATAATATTTACAACATGTCACTTAATAAACTGATACTCATAAAGTAGTTTTAAGTTAAGACTTTTGTCAAATTTGTTTTTACTGGATATCAAAATAAGATCTTAGATATGTTCAAAAATATATTGCCTTAGCTGTGACAGGTTTTTTTTATTTCAGCATAATATGAATTTCACGAATAAATTTAGACATATTATAAAATTAGGGTTAATTGTGTTCAATGGTGTTCTCATTAATGGTTACAATCTGTACATTTTTATCATGAATTATGTAATATCTACGTAATATCTGACTGTGGTATATCAAAGAAAGATTTTTGCTTTGAATATAAGGAAAATACTCTTTATTTTTTTGAAAACTAAAAAGTAATAAAGCAATATATGATAATTTCATCCTGAAACAGGCGGCGGAATGGCAGGTGGATCTTCATCAGAGTCGATAGACGCCATTTTAAATAGTTTAACAGGAGGCACAGGTTCGGGATCATACGGAAGTAGTAGTTCTGGCGGAAGTGACTTTTTCTGGCCAGTAGACTGGGACTTTGATGGAGGATTTTCTAGAAAAAAGAGATCAATCAGACATAAACGAGCGGCAGTTAACAAATTGGCACACATTCCTCTTTTATCAAACTGTGTAACTAATTCTCGACCATCAGTATCAATCACTGCCAACGAACAAAATGTAAAAATGGCCCTGATGACACAGGGTCAAACTGGGCCAGCAGAAGTTGAAATTCCTTTGGTAAGTATAATGCAGCTAGTTGAAATATCAATATTTCCGTAAGTGGGTTGAAATTGCTCATCAGACAATTTGAATACTAAAGCTTTTACTTTTAAAACATGCCTTGTTTTGTTAATTCGAGATACTTTTTATTACATGCTTGATGTGAGCATCAATACATTTTTATGAAAACAGAGATGTAATTGTATTGCAAGCATGAATATATTTGATACATACGAATAACAAAGCCTTTTAATTTTTATCAAATTTTATTTTGATTGATTGACTGTTGCTTAATGTACAGGGTCAAATATTTCATGCATATTTAGGACAAGAAAAAGTTATCAAACAATAAATCATAAACGGGATGGACCTTGGGTTAGGGCCGAGTAAAATTCTAGCCCACGGTAAGCCAAACTGGGACTGTATGGGTAAAGGCGGTAAATTAAGCGTTAGCAACTGACCACCAACGACCACTCATTACGAAATGTTGCAAAACGTTTTCAACGTGCTGAAAGCGTTGCAGTCTACTAACACGGACCTTTGTTTAACGTCACCTCCGGATAACTTTAGTTGAGAATTTATAAATCCTGGCCAACCAACGGATCCGATGTAGCAGGGGTTTAACCTGCAGGTGCACACACCGAACGACCTTTTTCTATACACCGCGGGCACTTTCCTCTTTGAATAACACTATTTACTGGTTTTGCTCACCAAAGTCTGGGTTGTAAGTTCATCTATGTATTTTGAGTTATATTATTATAGATCCAAGGATGGAATGAAGTGACTATGGTATATGATGGACAAAATCTTCATGGAACCGTACAGAACTGGCGTGGTAAACAGCATCGGAAACAACCGTTATCAGGTAAAATAAAATTTCACAGTTGAAAAACACTACCGTTAGCGGATATAGCGTCAAAATTTAGAAGATAACTGTATTGTATTTGAAGCTTTAAGGACGTAAGTCATGGCATTTGCTGTCACAAATAGAATTAACCTTGTGACGCGTAGTGGATATTTGCGACATTAAAACCAAGATTTAGGTCCGGAAAGCTTAAAATACAATACAGTTATCTCCATGCTAATGTATCTGTTATTCAAAACATAATTTTTATAAAAAAACGGTGAAAAAGAAGTTTTCCTTTGAGAAACGTCATAGAAACAACAAGACGTCACTTGAACGCTTCCATAGTGAAATGTAAACTACGGATGTTTATTATTTTTGACAAACAATAAATCTATTATTTCAACATGGCGGCAATTTGGCGGCTTTTTATACGAGTTCATCTTAGTTACGGCAAATAGATTATGAAATTTACGTAGAATGCAAGTCAATCACTGCAAGTGGTGGAAGTATTTTCGAAGATTTTAGGAGATAAACCTTTAGACATGATCAGTTTCAGAACTGATTTTGGTGGAATTTCTTGACATATATTGAGTCCTAGGAACAAGAATTGTTTCCTCTCCTGCAATCTTTGAGAGATTCGACAAATTTTGATTGGATTTTATTTTACGCATTTTCTTCTTATTAACTTGGAATGCTATATTGTACCTGTATTGACTTTGTTTTTCGCTATGGGAGAGGTGGACGCCGATGCAGTACACAATCCAGAAAAGATGCTGATTGTGTCTTTATGGCATATATTCCATATTGTTTCTATGAAAGACGGAAAATTTTTATTGATGTTGGGGACTAATTGTAGATCAAATGATATTTCACATATCTACGCGCCGAATTTTTCATCAATACTTGAAAACCTACACTAAGGTAGTGTCCCCAATTTTGTTTTACTGAAAGGCTATGTAGTTTACTTGCACGTTGTTCCTGCAATCCTCAGTTTAGATATTTATTACTGTAGTTCCTGTGTACTCTTAAAATAAGAATTTTAAAGTTATGCTGATGTAAATACAAGTGGAGGTCGTAATAACCTTGTCGGCACTTATTTAGGAGTATGTTTATGGTATGGGTCGTTAGATTGAGTAACTCCTACTTCTCAATCGGTTTTCCTATATTGAATTGGTGGTCTATATACATAACTATGTTTCGGAAAGTAAAAGATTAAATTTAAACTCTTAAGCAGTGGATATTATACTGTTAAGGATTATAGATTAAAACGTTTATTTACAGTAGAATGATACTAAAGAGTTATAGCACGAATATTGGTGAATATTGTCCCGAGTAGTATAATATATAACACGAGCTTGCGAATGCAATAAATATTCTACGAGAAATCGACAGTGTTCATCAATATTCGTGTAATCACCCTTTTATTGCATAGCAAACCATTAAAATGCTTAAAACATAAGTTTTCAACATCAATGACGTCGCTTTTTCAGCGCAATATTGCACTGAGTGCAATACCGTGGAATATTGCACGCTAACGTTTGGTTACCTTCTACTTGGAATATAACGTTGTTAAACAATTGACAACGCAAGTTTCATCTCTAGAAGATTTTACACAAGTTCATTCAGCAGTACATGGAAACTAATGTAGTTTTATTTCATAACCTACACAAACTTTACAATAAATTTGCAATAATATTCCCAGCCTAACTCATCAAATCCGAAGTTACAAAAGTGCATGATATAAAGAGGTTTTAACATTTGTAATTTTGCATTTTGCTATTAAATGATTCTGATATGTGCGTATATCTATTGTGTAAAAGGAAATGTTGTGCAAAAACCTGGACTGACATTTGGAGCATGTGACAAAGAGCCAAAGTTCAAAGGTCAACTGGACGATGTAAGTAAAGAAAATATTGTCAGATTAAATAACACGTTCGTATTCTTTTATGGTACACAATATGAGCAATTTTAAATCTAAGATCTGATTATCTGGGGTTATCTGTACAAAGATTTTTTTAAATTAAGATTAATGAAATGATTAACGGATTGTAAACATGAAATTCGAATATTTTTACCAAGTATGTGTGGCTTCAAATAGAACCAATTAATCCGTAATAAACATATGTATATACGGTAAAACAAATCGAAGATAACACTGAAAGTAAGTCGGAAGATAGACGAGACCGAGTCTTACAAAGTGAAACGACAGACCAGTCAGGATTTTAAGTTAGGGGGAGGCGGGTCCAGGGAAGCCCCCTGATAGGAGACCAGGGGGACTAAGCCCCCCCCCCTCCGGAAGCTGAAAGAAATTAGGAAATTTGAGACTAAAAAACTTTTTTTTCTTTTTTTACGACCCCCCCCTGAATCCGCCCCTGCAGACCAACATGGTTCACACACCATTACACTGGAAACTTAAGCTGGAGTAACATGAACCCTACAAGAATTAAGTTAAGGTGCTCCAGAATTGTAAGCAACTCCTGTTCAACTAGTGGCGCGCGTCGTGTCACTCGGTTGACAAAGCCAGTGTTTAATCATATTTTAAACCTGCAGATAGGTTACAGTTATTCTTGGCTGCACTAAGTATATGGGAAACCGAATGATTTTGAAGACAATATCTGTGAAACTGTCGTGAAGTAACAGTCATCTACCATTAGTATTCTAGCTTCGAATGTGAAGTACACTTTTCGAATGAAGTACACTTTTATAAAGTATTCTTCACGAAATCTAATTTTATGAACATTTTCTATGTTTTAACTATTTTTGAATTGCTAAAATTGTTTTTCTTCTGTAGATTGTGATATACAAGTGTGTACCAGAAGCCTTAAAGAAAGATTTAGTTTGAGAGTGGCCGCTTCCTCTCCCATCATGCATCAGAAATATTTGACATCACGCCACAGAATGTCTACAATCGAAATATTTTAAGTCTCGTTTGAGAATTAAAGAAAACAGATAAGAACACTGAATGGAACATAACATTTATTTGATCTGTTATTCGCATATACACAGAAAATCCATTTAAAACTCAATTGGTTGTTTATAATTTTATATACATTAAATTTGTTTTCATATTTTGTGCAGTTCATTTACTAGACGACAGTGCAATCTTGTTTAGAACCTTCTATCATTGAAATTCCGATAGAAAAAAATTCAAGTCACTTCAAACAAGTGGGAGTTGCTACACATAAATGGATTGATTGATTAATTGGTTGAATGGTGCTTAATATCTAGCGGCAAATAGCGGCTCGTAGTCCTAAATGCTGCGCGCGGAAAAGCAACCAAGCACAATTTTAATGTCTTTGGTTTGACCCGGTCGAGGGCGAGCACGCTAATCATTACACTACTCAGGCGCTACCATAAAAATGGAAGATTGATATTAGAACATTCACAGAAATCTCCCTTGTAGATCGTTTTCAACCCAACTTACACTTAATGGTCAGTTGTTAAATATAATTTGAAATATTATGCAGACTCGGCTGTTTTTTGTCGTATCCTATTGTTAATAGACATTAATAACTAAACACCAAACGTTAACTATACACCAAACGAAATTTGGCACTGCTTAAATTAAAGTATATGGAAAGTTCAGCTATGAAGTATGTAATGTTGGAATTCTAATTTTTGACGCAACTCATATGCAATTAACATTTAAGTTTTCCTCAGCACAAAAAAATCCCATTACCTGTTAAATTTTTGACATTGAAAAAGTTTATCTCAAAATGGATGTTTTCATAGATTAATTTCATTGTTATAATTAGAAAATAATTCTCTAATATATTATAAAATATTTCATCTTTTATCTCTCATAGAACCCCCCCCCCCCTCCCCCGTAAATAAAATTTTTATCATGTATTTTTACCCGAGACCTTGGTTGGTTGCACCCACAAAATAAGACAAATTTACGAAGTTGAAAAAATTAACATTACATACTATGGGGAAATTTTTTGATTCAAGTTAAAACGAATTTTTAACTACAACTTAAGCTGGGCAAAAAATTAGAATTCCAACGATATATAATATGATATATTTCATTGTTAAACTTTTGATACAGATTCACTTTTGTTGTGGCAAATTTCATTTGGTGTACTAAAATCAGAAAACACAAGAATAATACAAAGGTGTAGGTATTGCTATTCCTTATCCTGATAATAGCGCTCATTTATACTTCAAAAGCGATTGACTGACGCTGGACGCCGTGCGAGTATCGCTCAGTGTTTATGTTAATTCTTTTTATCTCAAGCGAAAATTGAGCGACATCGTGCGAAGTATAAAGGAACCCTAACTTTTAGAAGTCAGTTATACATAATGTTACAAAAATAAAAGATGAATCATTTGTGGCACATGCTAGTCTGTCCGACATAGACATGCAAAATAGATCAGAGTAGCAACTAGCATTTTCAAATGTATCAGACAATCAGAAACAAGAATCTTCCATGGCAGCCCTGTTTTTGTCCTTCTGAGACAAAATGAGGAAACTTTATAAAGGACCTTCCATAGATGCTCCGTACCAAATATTATTCCATTTGGCCAAGCGGTT
>JAULBM010290306.1:0-15776 GCA_032357055.1 Geukensia granosissima | reverse complement strand
GGATAGGGGCGGAAAATTTAGCCTTGTAACTGGCCGCCTACGGACCACTCAAAAAGAGCTGTTACAAGGGGTCTTAAACGTGCTTAGGACGTGGCATTTCCTAAACACAGGGCGTCTTTAAGGTTTCCCTCTGGACGGATTGTGAATTAATCATCCCCCACATTCAGGGACGCCCCTTTTAGAGGACTAGTGCCTCAAGGACGGAGATAACTAGTATCTCTTCTTTCCCCGGCACAACATTTGAGAAGGGGGGTTCGAGTATTTATACATCCCGCTCGAACTACCGGACGCCCCTTAAGCGAGAGAAACCGAACGGCCTATTTCTATACCCCGGCCGCCCTCGGGGGGGGGGGGTATTAACTCAACGAGCACATGGCAAATTGGCTAATATATTGAAATTGAATACGAAAGTTGAAAAAAGGATTAACAGGTTCCTAGAGTTGTGAAATCTGTTTCTTTTGAATAATTTTATTCGTTGTGGCCTATTTGTTGTCGATTCTATACATTAAGTTGAAATCAACATGCATCATCAGTAAAATGATATGAAAAGGCAAGACTTTTCACGAACAGCCAATAGAAATGTTTAAAAATATCTAATAAAAGAAGATATCATTTGCTTCACCACTTGTATGCACGACAGTGGTACTAGTGGAGCAGGAGTTCCTTTACTTTCCGGAGCACCTGTACTTTTCCCAGTTTTTAGGGTTCATGTTACGTGTACTCCAGCCTTAGTAAGTGTAATGTTGTGTGTACTTTGTTTTTCCTTCGTTTTATTTCGATTACAATGGTCTTGTCCGTCTACAGACTAAACGATATAAGTCTGCCCCTTTGGTACATGTATCTTCGAATTCTTTTAAAATATCAGTTTATGCTAGAAATTGATTAAACCCCTAAATCATAAGAGAAATAACGATTGCACAACGAGTGGGCCTGTCTTGCAGGTAAGCGACGCGAGTTATTAAATTTCAAAATAAAAAAAGGCCTCTAAAGAGTTGTGAAACCTGTTTCTTTTTCTGTAACGCCTATCTGTTGTCGGAGTGTAGTCGTCTTTGACATCATAAGTTAAAGTTGGAAGATATCAACACGACGTCACAGATAAACGCTTGTAAATAGCAATTTTAGGATGAAATAGTGTGTTGTATTTTGTTTTAATAAACACAAGATGGGTTCCCTGGGTATATGGTAGAATTAACACAATTTGTCACTTCAAAAACGATCTTGTGAACTGTCTTTACCTAATTAGACAATAGAAATGACGTCAAAATGTATATAATCATAGGATAGGCCAATCGATTCCAAGTATAAGCTTGATCACTAAGTGATAAATGTACAAGTTCCGGTATGAAATTCAAGCATAACTTTATGTAAGAAATATGCAAATAGAACGCCGTAATCATAAGGGAAACTATTATATGTAATAGTAAATAAAATGAACTATTTTAGATAACAATCAAGCTTAAAATTAGGACTCTATGGGAGATTGAAAGATTTGCTTTCAGGTCGAATAATTCATAAAAAGACCCATTAAATAAGAGGTTCAGGGTAGAATTCAATGCGAAAGATCCAAAGTGTATCGGCATAAAATAAAGAAAAACGAAAACAAAAGAACAAACGTTTGGACTCCATGAATTCTATTACAAACAGGGGTAGGAGCAGATGCTCTGGAAGGGTAAACATCCTCTGTCCCGCGCGCGTTACTTGTCGCAGAATTCTTTATTACTCTTCCTGTACCGAAAAAGTAAATCCGAGAAGAGTTCAACTTTGTTCATATTGAATTACCGGTAACACATGAACATTAAGCTGAGATATGCTTATACCATACGAATCATCAGGAGGCACGATTTCAACATTTCTTGGATGTATCTATGTTATCGATATTTACATGACTATAACAATGCTCTATTCCTTGACTACTGACAACTGGAACATTGAGAGTAGAATCAACTGCGACACAGAAATCCCAGAGACAGGGAAAGCAGCATTTTTTTTGTCATGTAAATATGGAAGTTTACATTGAATATTTAAGTTCAAATCATCCCGTTTGTCAATGATTTTCAGTTCGCTGGAATATATATTTGGTCGGGATGCTCACTAGCATCGTTGAATGACAAAACATCATCAAAATTAAACGAACTCCCTAATTTCTTTTTGTTATTTACCAGGAGTCCCTGGATGAAGTCTGCTTCTAACGAGTAAAAAAGCTCGTCTCCAAATTCTAAAGATATTGTCAATCAGAAAATCCAGCATTTAAAGACTGTCACCTACAATGTATTTACTCAACTCAGTACGAAGTAAAACATCTTTTTTCCTAGAACCGTTTAACAAAACACTGAGAAATCAAATATTAAATAATGTGGAAAAGGAATGATGGCTTTTCAATAAGTGACTACATTCATGATATTATGACAAGTTTGTATGTAGTGCACTTTGTAAAAAAAAATGACCAAGTCAGGCGTTTGTTTTACAAATGTGCTAATGTACAGGTTTGTGTGTATTTTTCTTGTTAATATATTTCTTGAACGCAAAGTGGTTTAAAAATAGGAGTGAATAATATTATTTGCATAGTAAAGTGTTGTTGTTTTAATAAAGATATTTTAAAATGAAAGATTTCCATATTAAGAGACGACTTGGCCAAGGTAAAAAAAAATAAAAACTTAAAATGCGGGTATGCGATGGATGGTCTCCTTCAATTTGCAAAGAATTTTATCTAAGGCGTTGTGTATTCCCACGGTCCCCGTAATGTACGTGTGAGTGACCAGTGGAAGACCAACGATAGTTACCCTTATGTTCGTTTGCATAGATATTATCAGAATCGACCTATATCACAAGACAGAAACATTACTTACTATAGAGAAATACTATGAAATTAGACAGTTGGTTTAATATTGATAATGTTTTGTCACTGAACTTTCTAGTGAGCGTCCCGACCAAATATATCACAGCGAACTGTTTTTTTTTTAAATAGACTCCAATAAATCTGCTTCATACTTAGACTTAACGGAGCCTGTACTGAAAGAGTAAACTAATATTTTTTAAGTTTTACGACAAAAGTTGTCCATTATAAACTTTATATATTTATGAAACAATATTTTGCAGAAATTTGCTGCGTTTGCTATAACTCTACAGCACTGAAAGTATAGAAAGACTTCGAAATATTGCACTTAGTACTTTTACCGGTCGTCGGATTTGGTTTTCCATCACGATTTGTTTCGATTTGAGTGTCTTTTGCTATGTTTGGATCTTTAACTTCATATGTTTCGGATCTAATGCTACTGGTGAGATGTTACTCCTTGAAAAGTACATAAAGCATACCAAACTTTTCCATATTTATTCATCATCAGTAATGTTGTATTTTAAAAAATTACAAAATCACCAACCAGAGAAAACAATAACCGAAAACCTTATGTTCAAACAAAATAATGATTTTTAAATAAAAATAAGAGAATACTGCATATTGTACTTGAATTTAAACCAGAACAATTTTTAACAAATTATTGCTTAGAAATATTGAAACGAGGATACCAGAATTTTTTTTAAAAAACTTTAGTTTACGAAGGAGGCAGACAAATTTTACGCATGAACACTCGACAATATAAACCACAGAAAACAGAACAAAGAAAAAAATTAGACACAACAAAATATTTTAAAGAAACTTAAGATTTAGCTATAAAACACTATTAAACTTGTCAACTCAAGTGCTGTGAAAGGTTCAGCAGTGCTGAGGCTATTTGTGACAACCGCTTTAGACTCATTTTAAGGTGATTTAATAGTATTAATAAACCATTATTTAGTGAAGGTGGGATATTATATGTGTTTAAAGTTCAAATATGAGGTATAAAATTCTTTATGTTCCAGATCAGACACAGTCTGTAACATTTAAAGACAATAAATTGTTTATTAGTCTAAGGCTTTAAATTGTTTATTGTCTATCAATCGTAGCGTTTCACGTCTAATTACCAGACACAGCTTCGGTATGCAGCATTAATACAACACAACTAAATGTGATGTATGATATTGCATCATTAGACGTTCAGTGCCATTGAATTTACGTCAATAAAAGAAATGATTATAGCTTGTGGTTAATTTATAACTGCACCACGAATGCAAAAAGTACATATCAAATTTTGTTTATTACTTAGTCTGTAGCCAAATACTATAATGCAGCTCTAGCGACAACCTGGTGATATAAAAAAATCAAACAGAAAAAAGTATGATTGCAAGTATATATGGAAAGAATAGTAATTACTACTTTATATAAACAATAGAGCATTGTTATGCTTAGCAGAAATTTTGTTCTCTATATCAGGACCTTGTCGAATCCGACAACCTCAACCTCGTTGATTTTGTATGTTAAAAATGTATCTCGTTGAACGAAAACCTCGTTCCACGGCATTTTTTGCCGCCATGATGACCAATTTGTAATACTAGTCCTCAAATTTTAACAAGTTTCTATCATACAAAGCTCGCTTCACTTGCTTATAGGTTATATGAATTATAACGTCAAATACTCAGACTACAGAAAATGACACCAACTAAATATAAAGTAGAGAACAGACAACAAAAGGTAACAAAACAAATGACCTTACACCCCCGACAAGGTTTCTTACTTACTTATCTTCTTCGAGCCATGGTCGGTTCATAAGGCCCGTCAGCATCTTTCGCTTTCTTAATCTGTTAATTGCTACTGCTTGAGCTTCATATCATGTCTTCCAACCAAGATGTTTTCTCTTAGCCGCAGGAACACAATGTATCCCCGGGGTTGAAATAGTTTAAAGGGTTATTAAACGTCTCACTTTCTATCAATACCATACATTTGGTTATACATTATTACCGTTGAACGGGCAAATATAAGCTGTCGATATAATCAAACTTCAGACAGACTTTTATACTATTAAATTTCTGGACAGAATTTTTTGACGTTTTACTTTTAATTTATAAGCCGACGATCGTCAGCAATTATTTATAATAATAAATTGTTTTCACTTTTACAATTCATTGTTTTCTAAATTCAGTCCCGAAATTGTTCGGGAACTTTCATTCATATTTTAATATAGAGTAAGCATACTAATTACCTGCTTCTTTTTCTTCTGTTACCAAAAGTTGCATGCCCCAGAAATTGTTGCATAATAGGTCAGCAATGAATGTCAAAACAATTCTCCAGATTTTAATTGCATTTTAAACAATATCTGTTGTTTTATTTTTACACTTCGAAAACGAAAAGCAGAGGGAATTTACAAATCTATAGATCTCCGTAAACCTGTGGTAAATACATGTGTATATAGCGGATCCACTTCTATCCCAAAAAGCACCATGGTTCCATTCGTTTTTTGCCCAATCATGTGTACACAAACAAATACATGTGCTTCCTGTTTGAAAACCCTTCATGTTACCTAAATGCATCTTTAACTGTAAAAGAACAGTATTTCACAATAAAGTCAGTAATCAATTTTTCTCTTTTGTTTAATCACTTCCTTCTGAAATGTACTTTTCGTATGACTATACAACATCAGTCGGGTAACTTGATACTGCTGCAGTCAAGTTTGTATTTCTTGGCTTTAATATAAATTAATTCCTTAAAGATTTTTGTTCTGTTTGAACCAAGTATAAATATTTTACCAACAATTGGTGCACTACAACAAATTTAATGCTCTCTAATGTATTTTTGACCCTAACTTAAGATGTTTCCTCATATTTGGGCAATTATATGAGTTTTTATTTTGGAAAAAAATTGAAAATCATTTAGAAAAGCAAATTTATCTTATTAATTTTGTTTTAAATCCTGATATTAGCAGGAAAATATGTTTATTATCATCAAGAAATGTCTGATAATGGGGGTATATTAAAGAGAGATGTAGCATATTGTCTCTCTGATTTAGTACTGGTAACCTGTAAACAGACCCTATTATCCCCCTTTGATACCAATCTATGTCTGTTTGAACGTTTTTGGTCAATTTATAAGATAGGTTTGTATCCATATTTATGAAATGATTGGCGACAATGGATTTTTGTTGCATAACTCTAAACCTAGTGATGAACACAAATTGAGTTAATAAAATTATATGACGGTATTTTCAGAACCAACCGATTTATATGAATAGCCAAGCCAGAAGTAAAAACAGAATGTTAATACAAAGCCCTGAAACAAGCTTTATGCTTCCCTGCAACATTTAATGACTGAATATGCAAACAAAACCCCTACCTTTCTCTGTACCTTGCATATATCAATGCCCTTGTGTCTGGCTCTGAGGCTGTCAAACAGGTCTTAAACAATGATGTCAAAACTCATATCGGCATCTATAATGGAAACAAACTACATAAAGTTAGGGAATCAACACATTAATTTAGGATTGTAATGGCCGTTTATTCCGTATTTTAAGTAATTTCAGACAGATATTTTAGCTTTAGGTTTATTTATTATTTGCAAGTATTATATTATACTGGTGACTAATAGCCGTGCCGAAACTGAACATCACAATAGCACCTTTCTACCCAAGAAAGAAAAATAATAGTTCAATATATGTTTTAAAACACTGTACGAAAATATGTCTGCCCTGGCGGCAAAAGAAACAATTTTGAAATTTTTTTTTTAAATCAACCGGATGTAAACACCTGTTTTCATTCATTCAGAATTTAAAAAAAACGTAAACCCTACATGTAGCTACTTTTTCTTCCTTCAGCAAAAGTATGCATTCCACGGAAATTGATGCCTCGTACGTCAGCGCTGTATGAATATCAACAATTAAAAAAGCAAGATTTTACATTGCATTGTAAACATTATTTGTTGTTCATTTTCACACTTCGAAGTCCTGTAAACCTATGGTAAATAAAACGCTGATCAATTTATCCCATGATGTAGCATTGTTCGATTCAGATTTCACCCCGTTGCAAAGTCTTTGGTACATTAACTTTATATTAAGATAAATACCTTTCTCAAACGCAGATTACATGCGTTCCCCACAAAACGTTGGACAGAAGCGTCACTGAAGTGATGTTCTCCACATAGACTTTCAAAGTGTTCATATCTGTTGCATCCGGGCATGTTATGACAAAAATGGGGAGGAACCATTTGATATTGTTTGGGGAGAGGGCAGGGAAGGAATTTGAAATTAAAAGATATGATGCAAAAAAACGCAGACATTTGTGACTGAAAACAGTTAGGGGAGAAACAACTTGATATTTGGGGGAATTAAAGGAATTTGAAATCACACAGAATGGAAAAATAAAGGCGCAACATTGTGAAGAAAAGGAAAAAGGCCGATAGGAAATATATCCCAGAGTCCAAATAGTGCTGATAAAAAAAAGAGACTCAGAAAAAGGAGAGGACCGAACATGTTCGAAAAAAGGCAGGATTATAAGTACCTTCCATGTCCTTCATAAAAATCGAATGTTTGCTCCACTGAAAACTAATGGCATATTATTTCATTTGATATTAAAAAAGACAAAACAAACGATCAGGAAACCAAGTTTTTCTTTACTAAGGTATCAATAAAAACACGTTAATTGGATTAAGTGTTTAAATAGCATTAGAAGTCAAAGACAACATGGGTTGTGCAAATGCAAATATAAAATATATTTTCAGTCATAACTGTTTAGTACCGTATTAAACTATACGCAAGAAAGTCAATATTAATATTCGTTTCATGAGCTGAGTCTCTCGTGTTTTGGCTGTTCATTCTTAAAGTAATAAAAAAAATCTGTAAAATGAATTTAGAAAGAGATAAAGCTATCTTACCGGCATCAAAATTGGATATGAAAAATATTACAGATGTTGTTGTTGGTCCTCTGCTCATGTGAAATTTGTTGATTTTTGTGAAAAATTAAAGTTCCAACAATGTATAATTTTTTGCATTTCTGGATCCGCCAAGCTTATTTTTACTGACATTGCGTATGAATATATACCAATAGACATAAAATCTTTCGAAATAACTTCCATTTTCTAAAATTCTTAAATCATTTGAGCAAAACCAGATATAGTAGAAAACGACAAAATTTTCAAATTTTCCTAATGAATGGGGAAAACTAGGAGCATGTATAAAATATACAAAAGTTACCGGAAGCTTTTGTACATTACATTTTATAAGAATAATGAAGATTCCCTCAAAGGATTTTTCAAAAAATCAGTAAAAAGTGAGAGACTCAGTTCATGAAACGTACATTAGTACCAATTAAAACCGTATTTAAAGATTGAATAATAATTTTTTGACGATATCCTTTACGGAGAAGTTTATTAAGATGAATTTTAAGACAATGTGGATTTTGTTTAAATTTCCGAGCTTTATTTACCAAGTTTCCGTAAGAAGCAGGATGCGATATCCCATGTTCATAAGATGATTACAAGTATATTCAAATTTGATACCAAATCTCTATATTTATGAAAGAATTTATTAAATGTTTTAATTAATTGGTGGTAGCGAAATTATTGACCTAATATTTTTCTGTTATACAGAGATTGCGTTCATTAAAATATGAACGTCGTATTCTTAAATTTGTCTATAAAATCAGATCTAGAAATATCTTTGAAGTTTATCCATAAACTAATATTCATTATAGTAAAGAACAAATCTGGTATTAAAGGGGCAAAATTTATGCCCATCAGAATTCCTACAACCCGTCTACGTGTATTAATTTAATTTACGGATAAAAATATTATCTAGAAGGAAATAAACGGCACTTATCATTTTCTAACAGGTCTAGTAAGTATATCTTTTATATTTGTCTTTTTCGTCAGAGAAAAATTAACGTTCTCTACTACAGATGCGACAACCTCTAACCTCTTGCCCAACCGATCATGTAAAGCAGTCATGAGAACTGTTCTAAGTTAACTTAGAACAGACGTAGAGCGGCCATAGAGCTGTCATAGAACTGACGTACAGATGTCATAGAGCTGTCATAGAACAGTTCTAGTCCCTCTCTATATAGCAGTTCTTCGGATTCGCTCCATTATTGGTTTAAAAATTTCGAAAACCTTTACTCGATCCATTTTGTTATCTCACTTTTTAGAAATTTTCACTGTGTTTCCCAGCATTATATGTCTCTATTCCTAGATATAAAATTAAAAATTTGCTCGCTGGCTCCTAAAAAAATACAAAAAAAAAATTAAATTGTTGTTTTCGCATAAATTTTTAAGGTTGCGCTCCAGTAATTTGCCGTTTCAAGAAAATTTTTTTTTAAAGTTTCGCTGGTTCGCACCTATTTTTATTACAAAAAATCAAAAGAACAAGAAATAAATTTGGACTGGCCTAAGGTCAAAACTTTTAATGCAAAAAACCAAATTTTCTCTGTCTCAAATTTTTAGGCAAAACTTGAATATAGGACAGTCGTAATTTAGTAGAAACCTTGAATTGGGATAGTATACTGCTACATGTATTACAAATTTTATAAGCTTCACAGTAAAAAATCCTTTGTCGTAATGATTTACATTTTTTTTTTTAAATTTCAATATAGGTTAGTTGCGATACAATATAAATCATTAATTTGAATACCAAACTTATTTTCTTTAAGGTCAAATTGAACATTTTTGTTGCAAAACAGCAAAATTTTCCTTGTCACAATTGTCACACTATAAATACTTATTTTTAGGCAAGAACTTCAATACTGAACAGTTGCGATATAACATAAACCTAAAACTGGGATTGTATACTGATCTTTTGGATTTACAAGTACAAATTTTACATGCTTAATAGAAAGAAATCCTTTGTCGTAAAGATTCATACTTTATTTTTTGCAAAACTTTGAATGAAATAATATAAATAATAAATTTTAATGTCAAACTTACCTTTGGAGATCAAAATAAAAATTCTTGATGAAAAACAGCAAACTTGTCTTTGTCGCCAATTTTTTTGGTAACTTTTAGGCAGGACAGTTGCAATATAATATATAACTTGAACTGGAATTGTATATTTATCTTTTGGATTCACAAATACAAATTTTACATGCTAAACAGCAAAAATTTTTGTGTCCTAAAGATTTAAACTATTTTTTGCAAAAATTTCAATAATGGTTAGTTGCGATATAATATAAGGAATTCGAAGATACCAAAGGGGCAGACAGACATCGTTAAGTCGGAAGACAGACAAGACCATGGCCAACAAAAAGAAACGAAAGACAAACACAGAACACACAACACTACACATGAATTTAGCTACCAAACTTATATTTGAGGTCAAAAGTACATTTGTTCTTCCAAGTGTATTTAAATGATAATTAGCTTGATTCTAGTCTTTGAAGGTAGACTAAAAATGTTCTATTCTGGTTAGTTGCGATATATTATTAATCATGAATTTGAATACCAACCTTATCCTTTAAGGTTAAAAAATTCAAATTTTTTCATGCAAAACAGCAAATTTTCTTTGCCACAAATCTTTTACTAACTTATTATTAGACAATCGTGATATTCACATGTAATTTAAACCTTTAACTGGGATTTAATACTTGTTATATAATTTCTACATGCTTAACAGCAAACAAAAATCCTTAGCTGTAGATATTAAACTTTATTTTTTTTGCAAAAATGTCAATAATGGTTAGTTGTACTGTATATATTATCCATAATTTCAAAAACAAACTTATCTTATAAGGTCAAAAGTACAAGTTTTGGCGAAATATAAATAACCTTGAACTTGGATTATGTACTTATCTTTTGGATTTACAAGTAGAAATTATTTTTGCATAACAGCAAAAACTCCTCTGTCGTAGAGATTTACACTATATTTTTAGCAAAAAATTCAATAATGGTTAGTTGCGCCATAATATAAACCATAATTTCAAAACCAAACATATCTTTTAAGGTCAAAAGTACAAATTTTTGGTGCAAAACAGCAAACTTTTCTTTGTCGCAAATTTTTATACTAAATTTTAGGCAAGAACTTTAATATTGGACAGTAGCGATATATTTAACTTGAACTGGGAATGAATACTTATCAAAAAAATTTTCCTTTGTCGTAAAGGTTTACACTATAACTTTTCTAAGTCCTGTGTAGAATACCCATGTGAGAGGTCAAAAGTGCATAGTCCAAAGAGATAATACAAATTTAAAACAAACTAAAAGATAAAACGAAAACAAAAGGAACAAAAGCTTGGAATCCACGAACTCCTTTACAAAACAGGGGTGGGATCAGGTGCTCTGGAAGGGTAAGCATCCCCTGTCCTGCGCGCAACACCCGTCCTGAAAGCTAAAATCTCAAATCCGGGTTAACGTCAATCCGAGAAGAGGTCAACTTAGTTTTGTATTACCGGTAACAGGTCCATAACTAGTTTAGTTACACTGATACCATATGGATCAACCATTTCGTGATGGCGACCATAAAATTATAGGAGGGGCGTCTTCAACCTTGATTGGATATATCCATGTTGAAGTAATTTATGTGACAACAAACTGCTCTCTTAAAAAAATCCAGATACTTGGAAGAGGTACGAGAGTATCGAATCAACTTTGAAACATAAACCCGTAGGCAGGGGAAGCAGGAATATTGCCACATAAATATGGAAAGTTTACAATAGGAAAGTTGAAGTAATCCCGTTTGTCGTAAATCTTACAAACAAGGTTTTCCTCTTGGTCAATTTCAAGGAATAAATCTAGGTATGAAGCAGATTTTTTTATTCTGTGGTCTCTTTAATTTCCTAGTTCGCATGGATATATTTGGTCGAGATGTTCACTGAACGTAGGATGGTCAATGAAAAAACATCATCGATATAGCGAAAAGTTAAACTAAACCATCTGTCCAATTTCTTTAAATTTGTTATTTCGCAGGAGTCCCTGAATTAATTCTGTTTCATACGAGTACAAAAACAAGTCGACTTAATAGGGGTGCACAATTTGTGCCCATTGGAATGCCAACTGTCTGTTGAAAAATTCTACAAAAATGTTGTCAATCAGAAAGTCCAGAATTTTGACAATATCATCTTCACTGTATTTATTAGCACAAGTAGTGTGCTCTTTTACAAAATAAGTCATCTAAAATTTCAAAAATGGTTAGTTGCAACCGAACAATTGTCAAATTTCATGGTCACGTCGGCAATGTACAAAAGTTGTGTTTAATTATTCTGAACATTTTCTGCATTACATTTGATTACTACATGCATCTCCTACGGTTTCTGAGTTCAAATGATCACAAGAATTTCTGTCAAAACCCAAATAACTCTGTAAAACATTTTTTTGGAATAGTTAAAAGGCTCCGATATAGATCCCAAAAATCAAGACAAAGTGCACGTGTTGTAGTGTTTTTTTTAATGGTTTGAAATAACAAAATATTGGAAATAAAATAAGGTCTATAAAGGATAGAGGAAGCCCGAAATCAGTGATAGTATCATTTCAGGATTACACAACTGTCAATCTTGCTCAAAATGACTTAGGCTGCATGCTCCAACAAAATGATTTTTGCTGAGATGTTCAGTCTATCTTATGATTTTTTTATCGATATGGAATTTTTATTGAGAGATGAGCCCAATGTTTTCTTAATCAAATCTATGTAAAAAATGCATAAAAATAATAATTTCGTGAATCCAGATTTACCCTGTAGTTTGATTCAAATAATTTTATTCCTCAAATAGGTAAAAAGAAACAAATTATTTGACCTACTGCAAAAATATTGTCGTCGTATAACTTCTCATTATGCATTTAA
Source organism: Geukensia granosissima (assembly GCA_032357055.1). Lineage (NCBI taxonomy): Eukaryota > Metazoa > Mollusca > Bivalvia > Mytilida > Mytilidae > Geukensia > Geukensia granosissima. The sequence continues at coordinate 3,156 of JAULBM010290306.1, read as the reverse complement.
TCTGATTATTGCACATCACATGCATCGTTTCCTTTCTAAAACAAGTCTGTCTAAGTCACCTGTGAAGGTACAAAAAATGACAAAATATTTATCAAACGATGACATTTTTTACGTTTTGAATTTTGAGAAATGGCAAAAGGCAAAATATTATTAAGTAAATAAGTAAGGAAAAGTAATTAATTGTTTTTTAAATAAAGACGAAACATTGATCTATCAACAATTAACAAAGAAACATATATGCATACATACATAAACTAGTACAGGTACAATCAATATCAATGCAATATAAAGGAAAAAATGTGTTGTTATATCCAAGCTGAGGAATTGGACCATATCCATCATGGACCATATTTAACATTATTATAATGATATACTCTAAACAAATTCTTGATTGTCAGTATACATTCTGTTTACACCAGAGATTTTAACTTTAGAAACGTCTAAATCCTGTTCCCCCTATCCTTTATTAATTTAGCAGATTTCATTATAAAATGAAATTCATCTTCAATTTCTTCATGACATAACTGAGATATCCGTTTTTTAACAGGTAAATTTGCACTTTTCAATGTTTAGATTACAGTTATTTATTATTCACTTTTATATTTCAAACTTTCATACATCAAACTATTTTTGTACATGTTAAGTTAATCATTCCTATTTTAATTATTTTTAACAGTCCCTATTGTATTTTGCCTTTTCTAACTATATATTTTACCTAATTTTGGAGTAAATTATTAAAGATTTCAAAAGTAAATTAAAGCTCTCTAAGTTTCAGAGAAACAAGTGTAGGTCTTTCCACACTTTATATTTATAATTTTATGATTAAAAAAATAAGTTAATTTAAGGTTATTTGGACTTAAATGGTGTTGCTAAGGACTATAACCTTTGAACCTATATTGTAGACCTTTATCTGCTGAATATCAAAGCTTCTTTCTCAATCTCAATAGCTTCAATTCAATGTTAAAAATAATGTCAAATTGTGGTTGCTAGGCAATTTAGCTGGTGCAAACATTTTTGTAAACATAATTTTAATGTCATTGCTATGTTGCTCGTAGCTTCCTGAGTCAATATATATAAAAAAATATATGGTTGCTAAGGACTTTATTGTGGTTACTAGGACCATGACATTTGACCTTGACCGTAATTTATGCAACTTGTAATGTTGACAATTTTTGCAATTCAAAGTTTATATATGTTACCAGTTTTGAGTTATTCTCAAAATAATAAAAGACAAAAAGTGGTTGCTAAGGAATTTTGCTGGTTGCTATGCATACAATGTATAAACACCGCCAAAAATGTCATTCTTATGCTGCTCATAACCTTTCCTGTTCAAAAATATATGGTTGCTAAGGAATTTTTTGTGGTTGCTAGGGACCACGACCTGTGACCTTAACCTCATTTTATTGGCAAAGTTAAGTTGAACATTTTTGTAATTCAAAGTTTCTTTCTATCTATTACTATTTATGAGATATTGTAAAAAAAACTTCATTTTGGACCGAAAAAAGTAGTTAGTTTGGTCCCAACATACCAAATATAGATCTCTATTAGACTCACATTTTCCCCATGACATGTTATCAGCCATCTATTACGGTTTCCAAGATAATCCGATAACAAGCAGATATGGTCCATATGACCTTGAGCGTTGACTTATGACCTTGACATAATTCAATGTACCATAGTAGTCCTAAGTTATTTGGTGAAGGTCCCAGGTCTCTAGGTCTTAAGGTTCCCAAGAAAATCTGGTTAACGGAAAGTGTTGGTTTTCAAGGGGAAATAACTCTTAAAAACTTCATCGTATCATTTCGACCTAAATAATGCAAAGTTGTGTTATAAGATTCTGAACATTTTCCTCTTTACACTTGATCAGCTATTTCTTACGATTTCTGAGTTGGAGTGATAACAAGGTTTTTAGTTGTTGCGGAGATAACTCCGTAAAGAAAAAGTGTTCGGTAAAAAGGGTCAACTGGAAACCCTTAACAAATAACCGATATAGTATACAAAATATGAAAATGTTATGTCGGAAATAAAAATGCCCTGCATAAACCAAAAGTGGCGGTATGATAAGAAAATAATAATAAACAGAACAATTACTAAAGGTGTTTCCATGGAAAGGTGGAAAGACCTAATTATAATCAATAAGCTTACACTTTACCGAATAAAATAAATATTTCGTAAACTCACACTAAATTTTCCTGTTATGCAACTAGACCATTTAGTTTTTTATTGTTGGGTTCAGTTTCGGAACTTTACAAATAATAAACTGTAAGGAAACTTTAAATTATTTAAATAACTTCCTTCCTTTTGTGCTAAGACGTTTTTTTGAAGTACAGACAGTTTATTTGGTTAAAAAGGTAAGATTTATAATGCAGTTTGAAAATTATTTAAATAATGTTTTTTCATGATTATTTTTCGGATTGCCCGGAGACCTTTGGCAGATAACTGACATACCTTTAGTTATCTCGATGTGAATCTAAGGCAACCGTTTTTATATGGGACATATTCAGGCGCGAACTCACGTCGTATAGGTGATTGGTCAAAGTGGTCTGCAGTGTTAAGTTAAATCAACTATCTAGACCAGTCGGTTTCCCAGGCCCCTCAAGGTAACTTGACAAGATGACTATTGGTGAAGGTCCCATACTTTGTATAGCTACGACGTCACTTTCATATTATAAGGACATAATTGCTTTATAGAATGAGTTCAGAGAACAAATGCAGATCTATCCGAGTAATGGCTAGTTCAAAATTTTCAGGACAGAATATCACTTTGAGTAATAATTTACCATTCCTAAACTGTTGTAGCTTCTTAGTTAAGATAAAAAAAATATATGGTTGATTTTCATCTCGGCTCGGTTTTGTAGTTTATTACATGTTTAAAATTTTGTGACCTTATGTTTCTTTGTATCACATCATCCAATAATTGAAAACCCTTCATTTGGACCGTAGATCTATAAGGGTTTGTCCAATAATTCTGGACAAATTGATTAAAACAACCACTAATTTTGTTCATAAAAAAGAATTGGTATCAAAATTCGGATATACTTGTAATCATCTAATAAAACATGGGATATCACATCCTACATTTTACGGAAACGTGGTAAATAAAGCTCGGAAATTTAAACAAAATCCACATGGTCTTAAAATTCATCTTAATAAACT
>JAULBM010290295.1:0-15778 GCA_032357055.1 Geukensia granosissima | reverse complement strand
GATCAAATAAGTGTGTTATCTGATAAATTATTCAACATGAAATCAGTGTAACGTTTCTTTTTTTGACTAGTATATAATGATAGGGCAGTGGCATGATTGTCCATGAAACAGCCATCCACCAAACGACAGTCCGCGAATCTAAACTGCTACATATAAGGTATTTTGCGATTTCCAACTTTTCCTTCGGACTTTAAGTTTGTGGATGAGTCGGCTGAGTTTATTCCATTAAAATAGCATTTACTACTACTCATTACAGGTAATTAGTCAAATAATTGATTGATGGTGAACTATTACTCCAAGAGACGAACTATTTTAAAGGCGTATTGATTAGGTGTCATGGTGTCATCAAAATTGGTTTATCGATGTGTAAATTGTTTCGTTGTCATGGTACTGTCCAATAGAAATGCAGTATTTTTACAATGTTATTTTTTGTCAATTATTTATTTATATTTATTTTTTTGTTTCAGTTCTGCGTTAAAATTTTTGCTTTACTGGTTGCTGGATTACTGTTGATTCCGGAAAGCCAAGCTACTTACGATAAAATGGAGTGTCACGAATGCAACCGAATGATGGATCACTGCGCATTCCGATGTCAATGGATGCCAACATACGCCAAATTCTTTTACTGTGATGATCACTGTACACGAAGAAATATCGCATGCCAAACTCGATGCATCAGACGAAAAGGTCAACCGGAAGTTGTTTTGGTCAGAAACCTACCTGTGGGTGGTACCTTGAAGAAAGGCCCGCAACTCATCAGGGAGGAAGATATTCCAAAATATTATCAAACTGGAAACTAATATAACTGATAACGGTGTAAAATTGTCATAAATTTTAAATACAATAAATACCATTTTGCTATTGGCGTTTTCTTTGTCTTAGAGGATAGGGGATAACAAACTTAAAATAAAAAATATACAGCGATATATGCAAAGAATAACCTTTTTTAATGACAGCTTTTATGACGTTTTATATTTGAAAAAATATGCAGTCTTCACACTAAACTTTTTAACTTACAGGCCTTCGGGCCTGTAAGTTGAAAAAATTACAGGCCTACCATCATTTCTAAAGGCCTACCATCATTTCTACAGGCCCGAATTTTGCCAACTCCTATCGGCAATCTGTCAATATTTTGAACTTGATTTTTCATTGCCAGATTTCATTGAAACAAACGCTTATACGACTTCGACCTTGACATCCGGTTCCAAAATACCAAGTTGTTTTTATGCAAACATAGGAGGTTCTTACCAGAACAGAACAGAACTGGCTCTGATCGGAAAGTGTTTTGGTTATTACCGGGATCAGTTTATCGAAATATCAAGTCACATTACATTGAAATAAGACAAGTTTAATTTGTCAAACGGAGTTCTACAGTAATGAAAAACAGAAATAACGAACTTCAGAATTTCAGTATTTTTGACACGCCTGACGGACGTTTAAAGACCAAGATTTAACAAGCCCGACCGCAATTTTACACGCCTCGGGCATCGGACTACCGGCTAATTAAATTTTTGGATCAGTGTGCTATTTTTTAAAATAATTAAATAAGTAAAATACTTTTAAAGGAATTAAAGGGGTTTCTCTTGATTTCCGTAGTTTTTTTTCTTATAAGTTCTTTCTTTTAAACCCGTAAGAGAAAACAAGAATTTCACGGCATTCTAAAGTATGGTTAATGAAATAATGAAAAGTGGAGTCACTGGGGAAAATATATTGATGTTATAAAATTGATAAAACGATTGATTGATTGATTGATTGTTGTTTAGCGTCCAATGGCAAATATTTCATGCATATTCAGGACGGAAACAAGTTAGCAAACAATAAATCAACATTTAGACTGTACCAAAGGGACCGATAAGCGAGGGATATTTATACTGCCACTGGAAAAATTGCGGGTTGGATAGGGGCGGAAAATTTAGCCATGTAACTGGCCATCTACTGACCACTCAAAAAGAGCTGTTACAAGGGGTCTTAAGCGTACTTAGGACGTGGCATTTCCTAAACACGGGGCGTCTTTAACGTCTCCCTCTGGACGGATTGGGAATTTATACATCCCACACAAGCAGGGACGCCCCTTTTAGAGGACTAGTGCCTCAAGGACGGAGATACCTAGTCACTATTCTTTCCCCGGCACGACCTTTGAGAAGGGTAGTTCGAGTATTAATACATCCCGATCGAATTAACGGACGCCCCTTAAGCAGGGGTTCTACCTGCAGGCGGAGAAACCGAATGGCCTATTTCTATACCCCGGCCGCCCTCGGGGGGTGTAGATTGAATAAAGTGCAAGCAAGTTGCAATGACACTTTTTAGCAATCAGGATATATTTAAAACTGCACCGAGTTTTTAATTCTCTACAGGGATTTTACATTGTTAAATTAGCCATGTGTTTGGTGGAAGTGGCTCTTTGCACGCGCTAGCGCAAGACTGGGAGTACACATTGTCAACGCTATGAAATAATTAAGTGCTAAGTTACGTAAAAATCATGCAAAAAGTGATGTATCAATAAAAGCCTACAAAAATGATTCTTATTTATGATTGTCATTTCATGTGCAAATATCATGTCCATTTGGCTCTCTTTGCCTGTTCATGAGAGATATAATTTATAAAGAATGCACTGCAAAACATAAAACCTTTGTAAATGTTTCAGGCCATATCTTCTGTGAACAGGCAGTTTGACAAAAATGACCGATATTTCCCATTGCTTGTACATTAAAATAATAAAAATATTAAAAAGTCACCTACCTCCATTCCAAACAAGACGAAGTAGGGAGACCACAGAAGAACAAATACAGTTGTTATGGTAATAAGAAGTTTGACAATTTTCATTCTTCTCTTTAATACTTGACTTTCCTTACCAGCAACAGTCTTCCCGGCTTTCCAAACAAACACCATGATTCGAGTATAACTAATTGTGATCAAAACCAGTGGTATTCCATAGCAGAGGACGATGATGATTGAAGCATACACTTCTTCAAAGTTTTCCATGATACCATGTGAACCACATGACGTAATGTTATATTCTGCATCATACTTTTCGTAAACGCTGTACTCGTAAAGCTGTGGCGAGCTTACTACAAGACTCCAAACCCATATACCGGAAATGAGGTAAATAGCATGCTTTGAATTAAGTTTGTAACGAATGATGATTTCTCTATATCTGTCAATAGCTATCGCAACCATCGTAGATATAGATGTTGATATAGTCAGTAGAGGGATGAACATAATCATTTTACAGACTGGATTCCCTGGAATAAAAAACAAAAATATTCAAGAAGTATAATGGGAAGCTTTCCACCTTAGTCTGATACGCCCCTGTATAAAACGCAAGAATGGTCTTTTCTCATATATTCTCGATAAAATGGGAGTATCAAGTATCAAGTAAAATTAAGATAGATTTAGAATTTAAACCGGTCGTTTTTATACAAATTGTTGAAACAAATTAACTTACAAATATTTGGATTCTGTTTTTGTTTTGATAATCCAGATTTTTTTTAAATATACTAAAACACGTTACTTACCTACATTGAATTAATATACAAGAATGACCAATATTACGTCTTTTATTACCCGATCGTAAATCGTAATTATAAGGACTTCGAAGATGCCAAAGGGACAGACAATAGGCATTACGTTTGATTTATTTAGTTGGTTTGATTTAGTATTTATTTAAAGAAAACAAATAGCTTCTAAATGGTTTTTTTTCAGTTTTTCCCCAAGAGATAGGTGGATCCCTTTTACGTTTATTTATTCACACAAAATATTTGTGGTTGGGGTTATACTTTAGACATATTTGATTTTTTGGTGGGGTCCATGTTGTTCATTTGTTTTTTAGTTTTTAATGTTGTGTTTTTGTCGTTTTGGTCTTCTCCTCGTTGTTCTCCGGAGTTTGTCAGTACTTTTACATTTTCCCCTTTCCTCGAATATCCCCTTGGTATTTCTTGACACATTTTGATTCTTTGCCGTGTGACATTTCCGCTGTGTACTTGAATCTCTTTTCACAATTAAAGAGGTATTCGCATCGAATAATTTAACACCACAATATTTTGCAACATAAGAGAAGAGCGATTAATAAGCTGTAATACGCAAAAGCATCAATAGCTGATTGACGTTTTGGTAATATTTTTTAAAAAATGAAGCAACAAGCTGCAATTGAGGGTCGAAAATCACCATGTTTTCCTGAAAAAAAAAATCATATACGAGATTATTGAAAAAGTCAGGAAATACTAATTATCACAAGAGTGTTTTAATGTTTTTGTTTTATAAGAGTAGGAGATGTGGCATGATTTAAATTTTTTACGCACCGCGATGGCACTAAGGTTTCCATAAATGCTTGTTTGGTGAATCAGCCGCACAAATGTTCATGATTAATAGTGATTTACGTGTTAGTGGGGATTTCAAAGGGCAACAAAGATTTAAACATGTTTAACCCTAGATCACAGAAGAAATAATAAAATACAAAACTAAATAAACTCAAACATATCAGCTAACGTTATGGACAAAATCCATCAACACGGAACACTTTAATTCGTTTTTACAAATGAATTCACATACACCTGAGAAAATTACTTAAACAAAACCACTAAAGTTACAACAGTTCAAACACCTATAGGCTCTGTAATCAGAGATATTATTAATAAGTTAAAATGGTTTGTTCAAATGGGGATCATGTTGTAATGACTACAAATTGCGATATGTGTAGACAAATAAAAGCGTTTAACAGCAGTAAGACTCCTAATTAAATGGGAAGGGTCAACAGACTAAACTGCGATAATATTACTTAAAATAGAACGCGCAGAGTTGGGTTCTGTCTGATTAAAATTTCCATCATTGTACAACTGCAAAAATTTCCAACAGTGACAAAACCTTTATTGATAAGTATATCATGGAAAATTATTATTTATTGCTTATATAAATTCGTCAAACCAGTTGTCAGATTTGTCTGACATGAAATTTATCAAGTCCAGTGTAGAATACCAATGTGATAGATCAAAAGTGCAAAGTTCAAAAGAGACTAGACAAATTTAAAACCAACTTAAAGATAAAACGAAAACAGAAAAAGCAAATGATTTGAATCCACGAACTCCTTGAAAAAACAGGAGTTGGATCAGGTGCTTATGAAGGGTAAGCGTCTCCTGTCTTGCACTCAACACCCGTCGTGAAATCCGTAAACTCTAATCCGAGATAACATCAATCCCAGAAGAGGTCAACTTATTGTTGTATTACTGGTAACAGGTCCATAACTAGATGAGATACACTTATACTATATGGGTCGACCAATTCATGTGGGCGAACATAGGAGGGACGATTTTAACCTTGATTGGATGTACCCTTGTTGTAATATTGTTTAAAAGAAATATTCTGCTTTTGTTTAAATTATAAAGCATTGAAAATACAGAAAGGCTTCGAAACGTATTGCACTTAGTAGTTGTTCCTGATGTCGAATTTGTCTTCCTATTTCGATTGTTCATTCTGATTACTTTGGTTCTAAAGCTATTGATGGGCACTTAGAATGTTTATAAACATACTGAATTTCCTCATGTTTATTCGGCATTAGTTCGGGAAATAATTTTTTTTTGTTTATTTGTAGATTTTTTATAAAAAATGATAAGGTTTGGAGGGATGGGTTTTGAAATCAGTGACATTGAGGTTCAGAAGATTTCTTTCTATTAATTCTCTTTTCAAAGTGCTCTTGGATTATTTTCAATAACATTTCACTAAAAAGGAAAATCAAACACTTTTTCCTTTTCAATCAATCATTTAGTTGATAAAATACTATACATTTCTAGAATGTAAAAAAATGATCAGATTTGATTTTATAAAAAAAAAAGCACATGTCATTTTTACGTTCATTGCAAAAAGCCTATCAATAATGCCTAAAGTGACGAAAAAATTCTTAATTATCTAAGACGTTTTTGGATTGGACAAGAAACATATATCAAAATATTGTTTTGTTTTCTAGCTGTGAACAATGTTTTACCAGAAGGATATATAATCTACTGCTGGTTTTGCTGAATTTGTGTAGAATATGACGTCAGAATTCAGTATTTTGCAGATACTCACCTAAAATTAAGATGTTCTTTAATTTCCAGTACGCATTAGTTTTTACTATAAATTAGATGTCATAGAGATTTTAGATAAAAGTCGTCATAATTTGCAACGGAAAACAAGCTTTGATTTCCCGACTCCTTTAAATGTAGCTCTGTAGTATATGAAGTTCTACGAGCTCTATTCATCTTGTATATGAAGTTCAACGAGCTCTTTTCATTATAAGCTTGGTTAAATAAGAAATTTTATAGACAACCCTTAAGCAGTCAACAATAAATCTTTCTAGATCACAGGACAATGCAAACATACCAAATATCAGGCCAAGAGCGACCCCGCAGAAATAGCAAAGCACATTCGGTAGAGATTTTCATTAAACTGCATTTAATGCGTAAAATCACCACAAAATCTCAATTAGTGTTTAGGATAATGTCTTTAATTTGAAAATTTAGCAGCCTTTTGACCGAGGCCTCTTAAAGAGTGTTTAATTTTGCTTTTTTATACTTGTCTGACCACATACTTCTGGACATTGGGTTTATTTCAGGTGCAAACTGTCTTGACATTTTAATTAATTTCCCCAAAACCTTGAACATCAGTTAAACAACACTAAAGTAGATAATTGAGAGAAAACGTATGACTCGTTCCAAGGATTTTTTCCAAAAATATTTTTAAGTGCTTTTACATTATTTTTTATGTATTTTATCTTAAAAAATCCGATTAAACTCTTGTTACCTATTCAATAATTAAGGCGATTAAAACTTATATTTTTGGAATATCGAAATAAATTGCTTTTGAATAATAAAAAAATGGAATGTATATGTTTGAATAATGCAGTAGGTTGTTGTTGTTGTTTTATTACTTCCAGTGTTTTAACGTGATTGTTAGGAAGAGGAACGATAATAAGATAAATAATTATTCTTAAGTTAATCTAGTTCATTGAGAAAATTAAGTAGAAGTAGGTGCATTAAGATCTTTTAGTCCAAAATCAATCAAGAACAGAAAACCAAAATCAGGGAGTTGAAGAAATTACCTTACAGAAAATCAACAATTTACTTCATTAATGATATTGAAGTAAATTTAGTCCATTCAATGAATGAGTAATGGAATTAAGACCACATTTTGCGCAATATCAATAAATAACAGAATATAAATTCAATAAATCCTTGTTTAAATTCAGGAGATTAAAGCAATAACCTTACAAAATAAAGCTTTGGATCTTTTTTTCATGTGCAAAATGACTATTTAAAATAAAAAAATTAACCGGATTTCTCCGTTTGGTTAATTTTTTTTCTGTGTTGATAGATATATATATTTTGATCGGACAGGTATGTCAACAATCAAAACACAAATTCATATTCAGTCCGAATATGGACTAGGCATTTCTTTGTTTTTGTTTTGTTATTCCGAATTTGAACGATGATTATAAGAAGAAAATATTATCACAAAAATGAAATTATAGATTTTTTTCTGACACGGTCCAAAAGAAAAGATGACGTCGAAAAGAGTTCGAAGATACTAAGATGGCAGACAGAAACCGTTAAGCCTAAAGACCGACCATACAATGGCCAACAAAATGAAACGATAAACAAACATAGCAAACATAATACTACAATGAAAACTAAAAAAACTGTAGTAGAAAACTAAAAAAAAGGCTGGAATAACACGAATCGTGCAAAAACAAGGGTGAGATCAAATGCCCTAGAAGTGTAACAACTCCTGCTCCACTAGTGACACCCGTCGTTTATTCAGTAGACAAAGACAGTGTTTAGTAAGTCTCAACGGTATAGGAACGTATTTGTTGTAACGAAAGTTGGTAGATACTCATTGTCATTTGTCAAACCAAATCGTGATGGCGACTGAAAATCTTTCATAGTGATGGCTTTTATTTTCCACGAGAAATCACTTTTCAGTAGCTTTTTTGTCAACACCAACCCTCTTTTCAGAATCATGTACAACATTTACCTCGAAAGATTGGTTTTTTTTATTCCACAGTATAATGCTTTAGATTTGAAATTTACTTAGATATGCAAGATCTTAATTTAAATTTACTTTAATAAACTTATTCATTATCTTTTCAACACCATTTAAAGATCTTTGAATATTATGTTCTTTGGTATCTGCTTTGAATCCCTGCATAAACTAATTTAAATCAATATTTTGTTAAATTTGTATCCTAAATGCTGACATTAATTTTTTATTTTGGGATTTGTACAATACCTTGTTTTTTCATATATAAATTATATTTTCCTGTCAGTCGTGTTTTGATTGAAGTATTAGCTTAAGAAAACATGGTATGTAATCAGTTGTATATGGATTTTCAACTAGCTGTCAGGCAAAGTCAGCACTTTTCCATTTCGGTACAACATTTTTCCTCCTTTTGTATTTGTAGTTGTCTGCGTACCAGGTCTATTAAAAGAACGAATCGTTAAAATGTTTTCTGTTGTAGATGTGTTTTTATCGAAACGCTGAAATGAGAATACGGTCTTCGCGAAAAATATTAATGTTAATATTAAAGAAAATAATCACATAACTCATTGAAGTCAGCTTTGGCATTCATCTACTAAAATATCGAAAAGCACGAGTTACTTTGATCTTTTGACATCTGAAGCGAAAGCGGATAATAAGCGCACATTGTTAAGGCATTTAAGACTTTAAATGGAACACTTTATAATACATTCAGTTGTCAGTTCAACTTCTACGATTTTCGGAGGCAAAAAATTGATTTTGTGAAACAATTTTAATAGCAATAGCTACGGCTTTTTATAGTTACAAAGAAAATTTATTCTATTAACCACCAATTCATAACCATCTTTAAAAAACAAAATGAACATATGGAATGAATTTCAAGAATCATATAACACATTTCAATAGCAAGCAAGTTCAAAATATAAATCTCTCCATACGGCCTCAATACATTAGAACTCCTTCCTTAAACACGAACCCTACAAAACCAGGGTGAGTTAACGGGGCTCCGGAAGGGTAAGCAATCCTGCTCGACTAGTGGCACCCGTCGTGTTACTTAGTAGACAAAGCCGGTGTATAGTCAAATCGATGTTAGTCACAACCGGTATAGGAACGAATTTGTATTCACGACAGTGGAAAGATATTTATTGTCATTTTGGAATGGATTTTTCGTCCCGGTTAACCAAATTATGATGGCAACCGAAAAACTTCCGGAATGATGACTCTAATCTTTCACTAAAAAACCCTCGACTCAGTAGCATTCTCGCAAGCTGCAACCCTCTATCAATAAAATCCTTATTGGAAGCACAAGCCCTGGAGTAGCGTATCAACTGAGAAATATACACTCCGTATGCAGGTGCGGCTGGACTGTTGCTTGACATGAACGGAAAGTTTACAATCGGAAAATCAAAGTCATCTCTTGTCGTAAAGATTTGTTCTTAACCCGCCCTTACTGTCAGTTTCTTAGTGTAAGTCTAGGTATGAAGCAGACCTTTCTGTTTCTGTAATATCTTTTAGTTCAAGTTCAGTGGGATAGATGCGGTAAACTAAGTCACCAAATTAAGAGTTATTCAGTAAAAGGACATATCTATATAACGGAACGTGAAACCAATAGATTGAACCAATTTTTCTCTGTAGGAGGTTCTAAAAAAAGGAGAGGTGGCATGATTGTCCATGAGACCGCCACACACCAAATGACAGTAGAATTCAAACTTCTACAGCTACATACCATAACGGAAGTGTAAAAGCCCCCCCCCCAAAGTACAAAATGTGAAACTATACATAAAACACGACAATCGACCTTATCTTATGTAAAAAGTCAGCTTCATACGAATAATGGAATAAGTCGGCGAGAAGGTGTGCACAGTTGGTTTCCATTGGAATGTTGACAGTCATTTTCTATACAAAGGCTTTGTCTTCTGAGTAACAGTTCCGGTGCCACTAGTAGATCAGGAGTTTCAAACCCTTCCAAAGCACCTGAACTCACCCTGATTTTTGCAGGGTTCGTGTTATCCAGCTTTAGTTTTTAGTGTTGTGTTGTGTGTTCTATATTTGTCCTTCGTTTCATTTTGTTGGCCATTGTCTTGTCTGTCTTCCGACTTAACATTTCCGTCTGCTCCTTTTGTATTATTGAATTGTTTTTAAAACACACGTCCGCCAAACATTACAAAGTGTTGTCAATGAAAAAATCTAGCATTCAACAAATGTCATCTTAAGAGTACTTTTTGTTAGAATCGGAGATGGCATAACAAAATAAGGTTTGTCCCTCCCTAGAACCAAATATTTGTATCTGCTCTTGTCATCTTTTTTTCACAAAACAATGTGAATAAATATATTTATAAATTTTGCATTTTGGTTAGATCTTAAAAAAGCTTTTACTTCACTATTGAAGCAGGAAATACTTTCTTCCAATTGATAACTAAATTATAAGAATTTTCAACATATTGGTTATATCATACATAAAAAACAAACATTTCAATAAAAATGTACCAATATTGTTTGTCATTAAGTTTTGTAAAACTACATTCTAGCATTTCCTTTTAACAGCTTTTTAATGTACAATTGTCTGTTCTCAGTAGTTTAATCTAATATGTTATTATTCTACAAAAGGTGTCAATAATCATAGGCACTTAAAGTATTTTCTCAATAAGCCATATTATTTATTGTACCCTCTTTGCCTTACTATCAAAATGTGTTTTAGAAAAAAGTCTGAGCTTTGTGGAATTCCCACACTTCACATACATTTTTTAATATTCATGTGACATATATGAATCAAAGGCCCTAATATTTCATGGTTAACATCTCTTATTTTACTAAACAGACTCAAAAAGTGATTTTCTTCCATTGGTATACGACCAACTCCCGTTGATATGAAGCAATAATCCTAATATGTAAACGCGTCACTCACTTCTAACCAGGTCACCAAGTAAGACCTATTTTTCTTCAGGTTTTACCTAACCATTTTTTCTAAAAAGAGGGATTTATGTCTTTGTTAAATAAAACATAAATAATTTTCATTTGAAAAATGGCAAACAATAATTCTTTTTGAAAAACTTGTATGTTTCCGATCAACAAAACTATGTTTTCTGCATACTTCATTACATTTTAATTCAACATTCTTAGCACATAATTCCACATCGTTTACCTACACAGAATACATAAAACCCGCGAAAGATTCGCCTTGCCAATGAGCCAGGTTGTTGCTATGCAATAAACAAGATCTGACCATTTGCCATTCAGCATCACAAATAATTGTATAGTCTTTTATACACTTTTATAATTAAGTTCAACAATTTTCCTGTTACTATATGTCTTTTTAGTTTTTGTACTTTTTTATAATTAGTCACGCTATCGAAAGCTCTTGAATAGTATACAAAACAACAATATAATGGTCTTCTCTTACGACGAGTATCAGTTATGTGTGAATGAGATTTATGACTACATCACTGATACCAAATCCAGTTCTAAAACCGAACTGAGCGTCCATGAGAAAAGTGTTCTATTCTCTCCAGAGTTAAAGTCTGTTTTTAAGAAGTGAAGTTAAGAGTTGTCCGATGTGGGAGTCAAGCAATATACTATGATAATTTCGAATCTCATTGACATTGTTTGAAAACAGGAATTACAATACAATTCACCCACAATTTTTTTGGAATACACTTGTTGTTAAAATCCTATAAGATATTATGCAAAGAATATATGCTCTGTTTTTTCCAGATATAAGGTATTCATTCATTGCATTGTCAAACCCTGTCAACTTATTACGTTTCAAGTTCCAGATCACATTTTTTACTTTAGTCTCAATAAATGACTTGTCCGAATCTATAATACCACAATCACGTTGAACATTACAGTCATGTGTTGATTGCTGAAACTGGTATCAAGGGAAATTTCAGTAAATATACACTTCAAAAGAAAAGTAAATATGTGGAGGAATAATGTCATTGAAAGTAAACAGATGTAATAGTACTCGATGTTTTACTAAATGAAAACATCATTGCAATTTTTTAAGATAACATGTAATAAGAAATAAATATGTAATATTAAGACATGAAGCAACGAAATATTACCCTTTTAGCTTTAAGAAAAATGTCAATGAAGGACATGTCTTTCAATAAATTTCTTATAAGAATATCATCAGAACACTATTAAAAGTGTTCCTGTAGCAGTTTATATCTTATTTTTATCTGTGTGGCTCCAGGGGAAATGAAATACTGAAAATTTGTTAAAGACGGTTGACAAATGATCATCATATTACTTTTATTACATTTAGATAATTTTTCGACGAGCTGTTACAATGTAAGTTTTCATGACCAAGGAAATCTTACCAATGACGTGTTGCATAAGGCTACGTCAGGAGTGATTAGTCATCAATATATTGTCGATATAAGATTACTTTGAAAGAGATAAAGTTATTGCGGACTTGATTAGCAAATTCTATAATAATGTCTCCCTCACACCATTTGACTACACTTATAGTATACTATATATGCCGTTAATGTGGTAAGATGTCTACCATTTTGTTAATCAGGATTCTGTAAGGGAGCTCTATAAGCAGTAAAATCCTATTAAGCTCTAAAAGAGTCCTGTGTTTGGAGGTATAAACTTCTGTTTCCAAAGCGTTACTTTAGCAAAACTGTATTTTAGACGGTCTAATCATCAGTGTAGTATTTCGTATTGAGGGGTGTTGACTTCAGTAAAATCATGTTATATATTTTTATTAGTTCCTGATTCGAGAAGACTTGAATTCAGTGTATCTTTATTTGAGAGGTCTTGACTTCAACACTGTCATGTTTTGAGAAGTAAAAACTCCTGATTAAAAGGTTTTCACATCACTGAATCTTGTTGAAGGAGGTCTTAGTATCACCATACTTTTGAATTTGAAAGATATTCACTTTAGTAGATCCTGACTTGAGATGTCTTGATTAACAGAGAATAATTTTTAAGATGTATTTACTTCAGTTGACTCTGAGATGGAGAGGTTAAATTAATTTTCAAATAGATTCTGGTGAGTCCAGCAAATCTTAATTTAAGAGTTCTTCACTTCAGTTTATCCTGACAAAAAGTTATACTTTTGAAGATCATGTCTCGATAGGTTTTTAGTCATGTTACCTTGTTTAAAGATCTAAGCTTTAGTTCTCACTTGTTTTTGCGTATTTTGCATCGTAGAATTTGGAGCAATCCATCAGTACTTTTGATTCCACAGTCGGATGTCATACTGTGCTGTTATAACATAAGTAGAATCCTCCCTGTAGAAGTCTTAACTTAAGTAGATTATGGTTTAAGAGACCTAAACTGACTATCGAATTTAGTACATATCGTATCGCGTTAAATAAATATTTTCAACATCAGCACCCTTTAGTTTTTTCTTTGACCCAACCGAGAACTTTTTATTCATTACTTCGGATTTCATAAAACTGTCAGATAACATGCTGAACGTCTTCTTTCAATCTATTAAAACACATAACTAAAGAGTTAAATTTAAAAGCCCGCACCTAATGTTACATTAAAATAATGAACCAACAGGACATCTGAAAAATAATGAAATATGTTTTGCACATAGTCCATCTTTGTGATTAAGATAGAATTAAATTACAATCGATTATCAAATTTATCAAACAATGTTTACAGAAATTTGCTTCAAAATGTGTTGCTCTTAGTATTTGTGCCTGTCGTCTGATTTGGCTTCCAATTTCGATTTGTTTGGATTTGAGTGCTTCCTTTGCTATGTTTGGATCTTGGACTTCCTGTGTTTTGTTCTTATGCTACCCAAAGGTAACTCTTTGAAATAGCATACCAAATTCTCCATATTTATATAACATTGGTAATTATTTATTTTGTTAAAGATGTGACTTGATGTTCTCCATATTTATATAACATTGGTAATTATTTATTTTGTTAAAGATGTGACTTGATGTTTTACATGTGTTTTAGTGAGTGTCGTGGTGGTACTTAAGGAAACTTATAGATTTATTAAATTATTAAAAAAATCTTCGTGTGCTTAATTGCAAAATTGCCATGCATGTGCAGACATTGGCCCACCCATATCCCTAACCTACCCTTTGATATTATTAAATAATTATTATCTTATATACTGTATTTATAAACAACCTATGCATGCTCTTTGTGTTAAAATATTAATACTGTTATACTTTGTACTTAAAGGAGAAGATTTCATAAGTCGGAATAACTTGTGTCAGATCCTTTTTGTCTCTATATTTGAGCAAATAAAATAATTATAAACTAAATAAACTAAATCTTAGTGTTCTAGAAACAAAGCAACGACAGGAACAAGTTGAAAAGCAATGAAAACAAAATATATCCTACAGAAAAAACTATTGCTTGGTAAGAATTTGCAAAATTGTATCTAGTGTCGCTGCGTCTGCAAACTTTCCCAAATATATAACCATTCTCTCTTTGGTGAAAACTGGTACGCATGAGGGGTCAAATTTATTCCAACCGCATCTTTGATGATACCCAATGCAACGCTCATTATCATCCCCGGTAAAAATTGGATGTTGGACAGAACGGTAATGAGCAAATATGGATCCGTTTACATTCATGTGAAAAAGAAAATTTCATAACGACTATATTTTTTACTTTATGACCGACAAATTTGAGGCAATGACATCAACAATAAGCAATAATCTCTATTTATTATATGAGAATCAATAAATGAAAATACTATCCTGAATATCAAATATGGTTTATGAAATGTAATCCCAAAACACATGGCTGTTATCATGTCAGTGCTCTGATGAACTAAAGTTGAAGGTAACATATTTGGCGAACAGTTTTATATTGAATCATTTTAATTGTGAAGATTTGTACCTGGGAGTGTTAGATCTTGTCTAAATAAGTGGTTGAACCTTCTTAATCTTTGCAATTCCCTCGGGTTCCGCTTTGGCAGCTGTTAAAATTGAAAATGTCAATTATTTGACTTAGTGGAACCCTTGTGGATCACTTGACTATTAAAGGCTTGTTCTGTGACATATGTTTTGCTTGTTTATTATGTTTATATTTACTTGTGAAAAAATATGGTGACTTATAACAGTACATCAGTTATATTGTCTATACATACATATGGAAAACTGGTTGGTTTTATTTTACAGATACCATTGGATCCTGGTGGCGAAATAGTCTGAAAAATGAACAGTCCAAAGCTGGCTGTGCAATACAAGCAAGGGTGCAGTTGATTTACGCATGTGCCAAGTTTTTATAAATCGTTTGGTTTAAGTGGTAAAATCATACAATAAATTGAAATGGGTATAATGCATTATACTGTTGTATGAATTATTGGGTTTCGATGATTATGATTTTTGATTTTAGCATTTATATTTACTAATAATACTAGTTAACCAAGCTGCAAAAGTATAGTGAACACATTTCATCAGCAGCATTAGAGCTAAAACTAAGATGTCAGTGATCCAAATAAAGTATCTGAAGTACTCAAATCCAAACAAAATGAAAGGTCATTTGTTCAAAGAACAAATGTAGGTCTTTCCCGATAATTCCGCAAGTAGAGTTGTCTTTAAGTCATTTATACGAGTCCTTGACAACCTGTTGCAAATGTAGATCTTAATAAGGTACACATTTTCTCTATTACATGTTATCAGCTATCTATCACCAGTTTTGAGATGTTATCAAAAATATATGGTTGCTATGGATTTTTAGAGTGTTGCTAAGGACTCTGAAGTTTAACCGTAGGGCATATTAAGCTGGACATTTTTGCAATTTAGAAAGTTTCTTTCTATCTCTTACCGTTTATGAGATATTTGCA
>JAULBM010290284.1:0-15779 GCA_032357055.1 Geukensia granosissima | reverse complement strand
AAGAATACACTGTTTTGATTTGCACTATTTTTGCGTATGTTCTTAATCTGATTGGTTGATTTAGTATATTGACACCTCTAGTTAATGCATGTATTCAAGATTAAGACAGCATTCCCTTACCTATACAATCGCCTTCATTACGTCATCTGTTACAAAGGCATGTGTTTCTTGTTTATTGAACAAAGAAATTATACCCATTCTGTACAGGTTTTCCCGTTTTACTCTATAAATTTTCTGTATAAAACTAGGACACCAAGCGCAGGCCCACTTTCCCCCGCGGTGGCTGTTTATTTTGCTTTTACAATTTGAGAACCGGAAGTACAGATTTGATTCCATTATAGCTGATTTCTAACAATGAATGTTTTTAATTCGACCTGACTTGGGACAAAAATCTCATTATCAAGGATTTTATTCTATAAAATAAAACGGTTGAGAGATTTTATTTTTCCAGGAATTTCGCAATTGTCGAGAAAAAACATGTTATGACATTATTGATAACTTAGCAAATATCGTTTACAAAACTTGCTTAGAATCACGTTTGATGGGATTGTTAATGTCGTTTTGTTTATATTTCATTCATGAGAATTGTTTCCAGAATGTATTAACCGCTATATCGAAGTCTTTAATTGATTTTATCACGGTGCGATCAGGCAGGATAAAGAATCGTACTGTCTGGTAATTTCTTAGAAAAATGACGTTTACAGGATTTCAGCTTGTTTTATCCGTTAAAATTGAAATCATTTACCAAAGTGATTACATAATATAACTCCGTATTAAATATTCACAGTTGGCAGAAAACTATGGATCTAACATATATAACAGTTTTTACTTTAATTTTTATGTTTGTGCAAACTTCAATTTGCGACATGTATGAAATCCGGAGAAATCTTAAGAAACAATTACTAACCGATTATCACCCAGACATCGTTCCAATACAGAAGGCAAGCGAAAGCATAACAGTACGTTTGGAATTATATTTACAACATATCCAAGATTTGGATGAACTGTCACAAATTCTGTCATCTCTTGTTCACTTGGAAATTCTCTGGAATGATGGACTTCTCCGTTGGAACAAAAGTGAATTCAGATACATCGACAAATTATATTTTAGAAGTGGCAGAATTTGGAGACCGGATATTTACATCATAAATGCAGTCAATACTAATTTACGTCTCCAGGAAGACGTAGAGGATTTCGTGTTTGTCACTCCAGACGGGTGTGTAAGGTGGTTTCCTAGTCGACAATTAAACACAGTTTGCAGTTTGGATGTTACTTGGTACCCATTTGACACACAGCATTGCCAAATTACTTTGGAAAGTTGGATTTACGATTCAAACAATATACAACTACAGACTCTGAACAATGGCTACAACATGACATATTACTCCGCAAACGGAGAATGGGATTTTATCTCAATTAATACAAACACGTACAACAAAACTTCGGCTGGTTCAGAATATGCTCGACTCGAGTGGATTATCACATTGCAGCGGCGATCCTTGTATCACATTATTTCAGTACTTTTGCCGTCTGAGCTACTATTGTTTCTCAACTTTGCCTCGTTTTTGTTACCAGTTAACTCTGGAGAGAAGGTTGGATACTGTGTATCATTGTTCCTTACAATGATTGTCTATTTAACATTGATTTCAAAGTCACTGCCTTCATCGTCTCATCACTTTTCTAATTTCACAGTTTTAATCGCTTTTCAGTTAATCACAAGTGCGCTTATTACCTTTGCTGCATGTATCATGGAACATTCACATTCGGTGTGTACCACTAAGATGTCTGGGAGAGGAAATAGTGATGGAAAATTGCCACACATGTATGATAATAACAGCGACAAAACAAATTCTCATAAGAACCTAAAAATTAGACTAAACAAAATCTTCGTGGTGTTTTGTATTGTGACAAACATATTGGCATTATGTCTGTTCTTTGGTTTTGCTGTTAACCGGAAGTATCATATCTAAGTCATACACGAAAGGCGAATAAGATTTCACAAAATATGTAAAGGCTCACACGAAAGACACCATCAATGCATCTTTTTTGGTCGGTATAGAATATCTGTTTTCCAGATTAAGACGGATCATTTTTTTTTGTCGAGTAGTCATGGTAACAACGTGCTGCAAAGTGTGAATCTATCGTATCAATGTTTCGTTAACGTTCCTATTATTTGGTCCCGAGCATATCTGATGAAAGTTAAACAGAAAACTTTGATTGATTGATAGGTTGATTGTTGTTTAACGTCCAGTGGCAAATATTTCATGACTATTCAGAACGGAAACAAGTTAGCAAACAATAAATCAGTATGTAGACTGTTACAAAGGGACTTTTAGACTGCCACTGGAAAAATTGCGGGTTGGATAGGGGCGGACAATTTAGCTTTGTAACTGGCCGCCTACGGACCACTCAAAAAGAGCTGTTACAAGGGGTCTTTTGAGTGCTTAGGACGTGGCATTTCCCAAACACGGGGTGTCTTTAACGTCTTTCTCCTGACGGATTGTGAATTTATACATCCCCCACAATCAGGGACGCCCCTTTTAGGAACTAGTGCCCCGAGAACGGAGATACCTAGTGCCTATTCTTTCCCCGGCAGAACCTTTCAGAGGGGGAGCTCGAGTATTTATACATCCCGCTCAAACTAACGCACGCCCCTTAATCAGGGGTTCTACCTGCATGCGGAGAAACCGAACGGCCAATTTCTATACCCTGGCCGCCCTCGGGGGGGGGGAACACTTTGAAATTCGTTCTTTTTTATTTTGTCGACAGTCTGCTCGATAAAAGAAAATAAATGCGAGGCACTATAATTTTTTTATAAACTTTTTTCGTGCCCAACGGAAATCTGCTTAACAAAATACAACATCTTAATGGGACAAAATGCAATGCGAAATCCAGAAAAGATGTGAATTGTGTCTTTCTGGCATATATTTCATATTCTTCTTTTTAAATGTTTTGCAGTTGCATTCTTGATCTTTCTACTAATAATTAATGTTTTCCTATATTTTGGACTGACAATAGCGGGATTTAAAAATGAATAATGCAGCAGGTATCCTGAATGAGGCAGGGAATTTTTTACCCTTCCAGACTACAACGTACATGAGTTCATCCTGGTCTTTTTGATGGACTCAGCATTATCCACAAATAAGATTTTCTAAGGGTTCTACAATCAAGTCCACCGAACTTAGCACTATCGAGTTTCGTTTAACACGCGCGTAAACAATTTATTAATAGAACTTAACGTTAGCAAGCAACAACATAAAAGTATTTCGTATTGGCTAGTGGTTTTAAATTTTGGAAAGCTCCAGATAAAAATAGAAATATTGGATATACAATTTATTTTTAAATTGACACGATAGAATGTGCGAAAAAATCCTGCGCTATATCCAGCAATATTAATAATAAATGAAACTTTTTATGACAATTTAAAGATAAACTATCCCGATTGGGGTTGCAACGAAGTTGAACTCGGCTATTGGTTTGATGATGGCGGGCGGGTGGGCGGCAAGGCGGGCGTGATTCTTGGTTTCCGGACGATAACTCCAAAAGTTTAAATCCGATTCAAATGAAACTTTAGGATATTTTTATATATCAAGCAAACGAAAACCCAATTGAATTCTGTGAAAATCCGTTCAAGGTCAAGGTCCAAATTGCAAAAAATATTTTCTAAAAATAAGGATCCTGGAGGATAACTTCCTAAGTTTACATCCGATTTATATGAAACTTTCAGATATTTTTTAATATTAAGCATGTAAGAACCCTTATGATTATAGGGAAAATATGTTCATGGTCACAGTCAGAAGGAATACTTAATAAATTTTGTGAAAATAAGTTTTCAGGAAAATCACGCAAAAAGTTTATATCGAAAACTTTGCAATATTTATACATATCAAGTATGACAAAACCCTAGGGATTTATTGAAAACAATTGTTCATGTTCAAAGTCAAATACATGAAAAATCTTAGAAATTAGGTTTCTTGATGATTAAGAAAGCACCATTTAGATTACTAATTGAATTTTTTAGTGAAAATTTCTTTCTTAAGTATATATGTAACTATTCAAAATGTGCATTTCCTTCAGACCCAGCAACTCGGCTAAAGCGTCCCCGCCGCCATTCGATTTTTGAAATACAAAACTGGATAATAATTTTAAATTGTAAAATTAATATTCATGATCATTTATTTATTGTTGTATAATTGTAATATATAAGCTGTCCACTATATGTCAATTATTTTTGTAATTCAGGTCCATTTTACCATCAACATTATTTATTGCGTTTTCCGATATTCGACAGTTAATTCGATATTTTATTCGAGTACGTTAAAGGGCCTGTTTACACTAGACTTAATGTAATCTGGATCAACTAAAGCCAATATATAGGCAACCTGTTGCGTTCACACTACCTTTTGGCTTCTGGTTTAAGGAGGTTCGAGTGTCTTCCGCGATCTTGGATCGCAAACCTGTGGTATTGACTTTTTCTATAATTGCCAATATTATTTCTTGGAACAAAATACTGTTACGAAATAAACGATTCGTTTTTCATGCATTCACAGAGGATAAAGAGCTTTTTAACATTTTAGGAATTGACCAGTGTCAGGGGAGGTAACTCCAATGACTTGATTTTATAAAGGATTGCACAACAGAATTATAGATTTATCAATGTAGCGAGAAAACGAGATCAGTGATCCTATGTATTCTTTTTATTTTCTAAATTTATATTTTTCAATTCTTTCGTTTTACGTGTTCTATATCGAGAAAAATGTCGTTTCCCCTACATTATCAACAGAAAATGGAGGATTTTGCACTTAGTCTAATAATATTCCTTGAAAACGAGTTCCGTGACATAAATATTTTATTATAATTTTTCGAAGAGCACAATATATGTAATCTTTTGACAAAGTATAAAAAATTCTTCGATTTTTATTTAGACCCCCGAACCTTCTGAACTCAATCCGGAATAAATTTGAAACGTAGAAGCCAAAAGACCATATGTAACGTTAATAATTATAACGTCAGATTTAATCCAAATTTCGCGTTTACACTGCAATTTAATCCGGATTCACTTGATCCGGATTAACTAAATGCGGATAAAGTTAATCTTGATCAATTTTATTGTAGGTACTGGACCGGCAGTCAAACGAACTGAATGTGTTAATTAAAAAGTAATGTCTTAGACCTGACCGTTTTCGTCTCGCATGCGACATAGCAGTCCAAATTTCGTCGTTGTAGTCGGTTGCGTCCACACTTTTTCAACTCACATAGTTTTGCAAATCTGTACGGATATTAACGAAATTTTTTTTCATCAGTTGCGTTATGTTCAAAATATTTCATCCATATTAAAATTTTGAAGAAATTATTTTTTTTTCTAAAGTTTAATATCTTTATCAAATCTTTATAGATAATGATGAAAGTTGCATAAAAGCTTCTTTAGGGCATATTGATATCATCCAGGGTAAATTTTGGAAAAAAATAATTTTTCCACATTCTTCCCGATCATTAGACTTAGTTTTTTCATTGACTCTGGTAAAAATTTTCAAAATTAGTACAACTTTTTCAATCTTGCAAGATGTTGCCAAAAGTAGTTCAAATACTTCTCTATGTTGAAAACATATCCTACAGGATAAAATATAAAAATTTTATTTCTCAGTTTTACGTATTTTACGAATTATTTGGATTTAGTTTTTTAAGCTTTGGTTAACTCTGAGGTAAAAGGAATTCAAAGATACCAAAGGGGCAGACAAATATCGTTAAGTCGAAAGACAGACAAGACCGTGGCCAACAAAATGAAACGAAAGACAAACAAAGAACACACAACACTACACTGAAAACTATAGCTGGAGTAACACGAACCCTACTAAAACCAGGATGAGTTCAGGTGCTCCGGAAGGGCAAGCAACTCCTGTTCCACTTGTAAAGTTTCATCCAAGTTTAATAATTTTGCCAGACTTTTATAGATAATGATGAAACTTGTAAAGGATAATTTATATCATACAGATTGAAATTGAAAAAAAAAATATTTATTTTTCCAAATTTTGATGGATAATTGGACTTTTTTACATTGATTAAAGTTAAAAGTTCTTGTTTTAATTGGAAAAGCTTTGTCAAATCTTATCAGATATTGTGGAAAACGGCCCAAGTGCTTCTCTACATTGACAATATATCCTTCAGAATACAGCCTAAAATCCCCCACCCCAAGTTTAACATATTTTAACCGATAATTGGGATTCTGCTTTTTTTCAAAATTGTGGTTAACCCTCAGATTCAAGGTTTGAATTTTAACAGCTTTGTCAAATTTTATGGATATTTATAAATTTTCCTTTAATGTTGGATTCATAAATTGAATTAAATCCATTAACATAGAATACTTCATATACCTACAATACTTACTGCAGGCGAGACACATTCAACCATACGAAATTTTTAAGGAAAGTAAGTGTTCGATGGGCGATTTCCGACATTAGGATAAAATTGTGTGTCCTACCTTTAGATTTTTCCGGGTTGCGCCTATACCCCTATACTAACTTCAGGCCGCTCTGACGGGAACTAATTTTAGGCATTCGGTGGCTGAATTTTTGAGGCCAGTTGTTTTTTAAGGTCAAGGACTATGATTTCGTTAGTCCCGTTCTCAAATTTGGAAACGTTTCTGTTTTCGTCGTTGAGTTTTAAAATTTTACAAAAAGAGATGTTAACCAGTTCACAGTTTCCATTTTCGTCATACACAATCTCTTTACGGTTTTCAGGAAAAATAATAGTTTTAATTGAAGGCTGAGTTATTTTGCGTCCTTGTTTGTTTTTTTCAGTAATTTCAATTTTTTTCCAATAGTTTTTTGGTGAGTTTTCAAGAAAGAAATTGTTTTCAAATTTTATTTTTCGCAATTCTTTTTAAGATTTTTAACTTTTTTCCTTCGGTTTTTTTTTTTTTTTTGGTATTTTTCATTGTCGTTTGGTTTGTGATATTTTAATACCTTTTTTCAACCAATGTGCTCAACCTAAGGTATCGTTTTTGTGTCGCCTGCTATAGGGATCACCGTCTTTCGTCGTCCGTGTCGTCTGCATTTCAGCGGCGGGTTTGATGAATAAAAAATAAAGATTACTTTCTCTTTTATTTTTACAGTTCGTCTGTTACTGTTTTTGTTTTCTTTGATGTTTCCTTCGATCACCTGTTGGGAAAGGGTTGGGATCCCACTAAAACTAGTTTATCCCCACCACATGTCTAATGTGCTTGCCCGAAGTCTGAAATAGTTGTCATACATTTGTAGCTATGTTTAATTTTGTGTTACATGTGCATTACTTTTTTGGTAATATTCAGGAATAGTATTTTTAATGTTATATGTAAAATAACCCAATTTCGGTTGTCAAAACATATCTGACATTACATGAAAATAAAAAGAAATTCCTTTCTGTCTAGTATTTTTTTAAAAGGATGCGAGGACGTCAACCTGGGCAAAAAAATCATTCTATTCCAATTTTTCCTATGCCTATTTTTCTACTTTTCAACTCAGAATATTGTATTTTAAAGGTGTATTGCAGGATAACACTACAACCAAAAAGCTAAACGTCCTGACTGGTCTTATTCTATGATGGTTCTGCTGGTTACGTCATTTCAGGTAATCTATAAATAAGAACAAAACTCTCGAAACATTTTTTCTAAAGGTTCTTAATGCCATGAGCATTGTCTATTGAAATTTAAATAATAAGCAAACTTAGAACTCGATAAGCACGAAAGCGACATATCTTGTGTTAAAGGTCCAGATGTTGTATTAAATCCTTCTGTCATTCAAAGTCAAATATTTTGTAGAACCAGCAGATATGTTCCCAAATAATATCATTTTTATCTGCAAAAACATTTAATTGATTGTTTCATTAATGAGTAAGACATGGTAATCTTACTTCCACCGCTAAACACTTTAAAAAGCGGAGGCCATTGTTAATGATTTATCCTTTCTTCCTTCTTCCCTTAATGTTGAGGACTATCATTGCTTTTCATTCTATTGAAATGATTGAATACCAAAATTACCTATGTGGCCTTACAATCGGCATTTTGTTGCTGGTTATGTTCCGTTCCATCAAGCCGTTCATATAGCTTTTAACTTCAATTTCATCAACCATCAAGCCACTGTGCCAGATATACTGCTACACAAATTATGCAAGAAGTGGCATAACTTAAATGTGGACATAAAAAATATCCAGTGGACATTTTATTTTCACGACCTCCTGCCCTCTTGTAACAGCATAAACCATTTGACCCTCTATACAGCCACAAGCACTTTTTCAATCAAGATTAAAAGGTCTTATTTATAGCTGCTTTGTGAAAAAGTATGCAGAAAAAAATACAAAGTTGTCAGTAGAACAAATACATACAATATTGAACGTAACACACAATAAAAAACAAATACAAAGGTGGATAATTTAAAAATCGAAGGTTACCAAATTGACGACATATTTGTTCAGTGTAGGGAGTTTCCAGCAGAAAATCACCATTCCAATGGACACAGATTGTGCTCCTCTCCATGTTGATCTACTTCTTCACTAATTACAGTCAGGCTTTCAAGAACTGTTGCAGAAGCTAGCCCAAATCTGTAATTTCACCTTTCGTTATGAAGATAATGTTATTTTACTAACAATGTTCGATTCAGCGATTTTTTTATCTCTTCTACCCGAATGAGCTCGAAATAAAAGCCACAACAAATATGTTTAATACCGTTATCTTTATCTTAAATTAGACAATAAAGGAAGGTTTCAAATATAACAAAAACTTTCCAATAGTCACCTTTCTGTTAACTGATAATAACATTCCAGCTGTCCAAGGAATTGCGTATTTCCCAGCTCATACGTTATTTAAGGTGTCCAATACAATGATATTTCTATGGACAGACCTAAGTCGTTTACACAGAAACTGTTCATACAAAGATATCTTGCTCACTCTGAAAAGTTTAATTTCGAAACTACAATCTTGTGGCCGATTTGAAATATCAGGTTCACAGTCGAAAACGGATCTTTTCCTGTAGAGTAACCTTAAATATGATGTTCACTTATTCCACCCATTGGTAGTATTCTCTAAGCCTCTTTCGCTGAAAATGATGCATAGGGGTTTGAAAATGTACAATGCTCCAGTTGTCTGAAAGATGCAGAATCTTCTTACCGTTCAGAATTGCCTGAGTTAACTATTTTCATAGTTGATCCCATTTTCTAGTTATGTATATACAGTGACTAGTTTTCTCTTGCCTGGCCCTTCGATATTTTCTGGGGTATTTTCGCTTCTGTTTTTTTTTTTTTTTTCATTTTTGATATAAGTGTTTCACCATTCAGAGCAAAATTTGATAATAATTATCAGTCTTATTAAATACATTAGGAATTGTTTAGACTTTAATTGCTATTTTCCGTTAGCGCTATCGCTGGTAGAGAAATTTATAGACAACAGACCGAGATGTATATCTCAGACAACAATTTCTTACAGATTCCTGCAGGAAATTAATATGACCTTGACTTTGAAACAACCCTATCCATTGGTGTTTTCTTTAATGCTGTTAAATTTTCGTAAATATCCAATAATAACCACCAGAAGTAATGTTTATATGGAATTTTTCACCATCACCGTGGACGAAATCTAACTGTCACAATTCACGCGTGTACACATATTTAAACACAAAATACACATTTGTTTGATATATATACACTTGAACAAATATGAGTTACATCGGTAGGATCATAAATGTCTAATTTACTTATACATTCTGTATAAAAAACTGAAAATTAACCTAAAATGGTTAATGATTTTGCACTTGCAAACTTTGTCCTGCACTCCGTACTCACGGTGTTGTGACATCCCAGGTACCATCATCCTGCACTGTGTCCAGAGCCTTAAATCATTCAGCTATCTAGATTATATTTCTTGTGTGCCTTTCCTCGTCAATGTAATCGATAAAGTACAGTACATAATGTAGTTAAGACCATGTAGCTGAGTATTTATTAACTTTCCTTCTTTAGATGAGGGTTCATGTACCTGCCAAGTTGTTTACAAACATGTTTTCGTCTATTGTTGCTCCTTGCGTTTCTATGCAATCTTAAATAATTCATATAATGTACGATTCTGCAGTTATAAATGAAATCAAAGAATGTTAAGAAAATTTTTAAAAATGCTTAAATCTTCTAATATCATTTTTGAATGTTCAAATTGTCTAAATCTGCATATTTTTGTATTTGGTCTTTTTATTGGTCTTACTTCAACCAAATTACTGAAAGAGACGTAATCAAATATAATTATCTTTATGTATGTTTGCCAAAGTTTGCTTCGATTGTTTAAATTTTTAAGCACTTAAAATACGGAAAATCTTCGAGACGTATTGCACTGAGTAATCATCTCTACTGTCGGATTTGGCTTTCTTTTTCGATTTGTTAGAAATTGAGTACTTCTTTGACTTTGGTAGGAACTTGTACATACGACCTTTGGTTCTAATTTAATACCAAAAATAATTTTCTCTAAACCTTTGATCTGAAGATTTCCTTCGTTTATTGTCTATAAAGTAAGATTAGCAATCATTACCTTAATATTTTGATTAATCAAGCAGTTACTTATAACGGCTATAAAGTTATTTGCATATCAATATATCCCATCGTGACTATTCATTTAGTACAGGGTATTATGTCAAACGGAAATCGTAATCATCAGAAAATTTTGTGTTAAATGAACTTCATTTATTTACCACAGTATGAGCAAAAGTACTTGCACAAGGCTTTGGAGATCCAAATAGTACACATAAAAGTAACAATTTATCATGTATTGCAAAACTGCAATTCATGCATGGCTTCTATTATTTTTTGTTCTGGATTCAAGCCTTGGAATGATAAACATACAATATATACGTATGAAACAAGATCTTGAATCAAAAGACAAAGTTTCAAACACCAAGCCATGGAAAGTGTTTACTTCATTCAGTGTTTCTCTCTGTACAAGTAAATGTATACAGGAAAATGACTGTGGGTCGTTTTTCTTCAACAGAGATAGTTATGAATGTTTTATTTACACATCCAGAATGGCTGCGATGAATTTTGTAGTTGACGAAGCCGGATGGCGGTTTTATCACAGAAATCAAAGTAAGTTTTTTATAATTTATTTAACAAATTTGATTTTAAGGGCATTCTAAGATCTGTAACAAAAAGTGTTTTCTTTTCTGTAATAGCTAGCTGAAATAAATTCAATAAAATGTTAAGGACATCTTATCATTTTTTAAATTAAAAATTATTATTCAATTTCAACTCTTGTTTCATCTTCCAAATTGTACTCCATACAACCTTAAATAAATCTATCGAGTGCTCCTCTCGTTTGTTTACATAAGACAGTTGTTAAAGTTTTTTATCTTGAGGAACATGATTTTTAACATGAGTTACAGTTGACTAACTTTTTATATCAAGTT
The DNA here is from genome assembly GCA_032357055.1 of Geukensia granosissima. Classification (NCBI taxonomy): domain Eukaryota; kingdom Metazoa; phylum Mollusca; class Bivalvia; order Mytilida; family Mytilidae; genus Geukensia; species Geukensia granosissima. The sequence goes on along the minus strand of JAULBM010290284.1, from coordinate 4,368 downwards.
CTGTAGGCACTTCTTTCCTTTCCATTGTTTGAATGGATGAATTTAAATGATTAATGATGCCATTTAGATGATATCTGACTATAGAGGAAGCCTCAGGTGCCATAGGTTTGCTCTAAAGCGGACTAACACAACGTCAAGTGGGTGATTTTTAATGTCAGTCATTCCGTGATCTCACGATTATTGGCTCGTTTCCATGAAACAAACAGTGTAAAGCAAAGACAAAAAAGTGGCCGTTAAAGTAAAACGTTTCCCCGTCAAGACTGCATAATCGTCCTTCTGGGTAAAAGAAACCGCATGGCATCTGAACATTCTATTAATAGAGACGTAAAGACTGCGACAGGTGTGCGCATATATGTCCACACAATTAGAAACAGACGCAAGGAAAACCTGTTGTACTCCTACCTTTTAACTGTAGATCACCGCAGTCGTCGCGTCCAGTTTACTGGAGATCACTGAAATTGGCGCGATCGCAATTTGAGACCGGTTTTATTCACGGACGAGTCAAGGTTTTGACTTGACTTTATTGACAATCAGCGGCGTGTGTGGAGACAAAAAAAATGGTCGCTTCAAAATTGTTGTGTAGCCGAGGATGACGGTTTTGGTGGAGGCTCCATCATGATTTGGGGTGCTATCAGTTATGTCTGCTGTACGGACCTCTACATATTCGGAATAGAACTTTGACAAGTGTAAGGTATAGGAATGAAATTCTTGCACCGATTGTTTGACAATTTTTCGTTGCAATAAGAGACGATTTTATCCTTATGAACGATAATGCAAGGCCTCATCGCTCCAGACTCGTTTATCAATATCTTGAACATGAAGCAATCGAACGAATGGATTGGCCTGCAAGGTGTCCTGACCTTAATCCAATCGAACATGCTTGGGACATTCTTCAGAGAAGAATTTCTTATCGTCAAAACACACCAAACACGCTGCAGGAACTTCAAGACACACTTGTACAGGAATGGCATCTATTCCACGGCTTATTAACAGCTTTGCAAATCGTCCCAGCTAGAGATGGCCATACTCGGTATTAGTGAACACAGAAGGTCATTTTGGAGATATTCATTGAGTTTCTACCATTAAAAAAAGCCTTTATTTTAAGATCATGAATTTGATTTGTGCTTTGATGCCAATAATGCTGGTCGTTGTTAAAACTGTCAGAAACTCTGGAAAATGACTCATTTTTTGTGTCCGACATTTTATCTGCTATGAATTTAGGACATTCTAGGTTACAAATATTTAAAAATATATATATTTTTTTGAAAAAAAATGTCGTGTGGATTTGTCGGAAACGCGTTTCTTAAGTTTACATGGAAATTTGTGTTTCATCGTCTCTCAAAAATAGGTTTCTTATAAAGCTTATGATCGTAATACAATTATTAATGGGAAATGGGGGGTCAATCTGCATAAATAATGTATGGTATTATTTGTAAAAAATGAAATATTGACCTCTTTAAGGACATAGTTTTTATGCGAATTAGCCATTACTAGCTTATACGGGCCATTACTTTATTCGTAGAAATGTCTTGATATTAAACAGCTATGTTCAACTGGTCATTAGGGAGCGAAAGGTCTTAAAATGACACCAATGTGACCTTAATCATTAATATAAAAACAATAAGCGAGACAATGGACAAGATGCCGAAGGCGTCGAGATCAAAACGGTTTTCAATACAATACTGACGAGTACAATATTTTTCTTAATGTTTGTAACGCTGTTAAAAAATCTATTAATGATACAGTTCAACATATTGAAACAAAAATAAATACGGGTTTATTCTTTGACATCTTCGTCATTTAACAGCGAAAACATTTTGTTGAGGTCTGATTTTCAAGCAGACGACACACAGACAACATTAGTTATCTCCCTTTTTTGAAACTTACAATACGAAAAAATGTAGGTTATCGGGACTTCCATTACGGAATTTTACAACTTCCGGTTGTACAATACGGGAATATATTAAAAGGTCACATGTCATAAATAGCTCTTTCTCATTTGATTAAAGTTACAACTGTATAATAAATGTGAAATATTTGACAGTTTACAATGCACTACTATTCTCTTATTTTCACATTTGACAGCTTACAATGCACTCCTATTCTCCAAAAGGAATCTTATATAGGAATGCTAGGAGCTTCCTAATATTATGCAAATGCGTGTATAGAATAACTGTCAAGTTTTTATTCCCAAGACGACCTCACTGTTCATTTACCTTTCATTATTAATCTCAGTTGTTTGGGAATTTTGACATCTTTACACTGACATGTTGCATGCATTATGCTGAATAAACTCGTTAAAAAAATACCTGTTCACAACGCTATTATGAAGGGGCCATTTAAATGTACTCCAATAGTATTTTATTAATTAAGAATAAAAATATAAAAAAGATCTGAAATTCTTTTTTTTTAAGTTGAGCATTTACTTGTAGAAAAAGGTCTATAAAGCACAAATCTGACAATGTAATGTTTATATTATTAACAAGAGAATGATGGGCCTTTAGAAATAGTTTAAATGAGAAAACACACCGGGCCTTGGTGAAAAAATAGGACAAAACTATCAATTCACATCTTTTGCAATTTAAGGGCTATTTTACTCCGTCTAAAAACAGGAGGAAAGCGACATAATACGTATGGCCTATGAAAATATTTAATTAAGTGAAAAAGAACACACACTTATTATTCATTACTTGTATGTAATAGTTTATTCAACAGGAATTCAAATAAGAATCTAATTGATAGACGAGTTCTTAATTTCTTTCAACTACTCAATAAAAACACGGTTTGATTGTTTTGGTTTAGATATATAAAATATTTGTCCGAAGGAAGGCATTTAGAGAGTATGTTAAAACGTAAATATTCAGGCAAACAACTCCTTTATATCTAACATAAATTTGGAACTCTTTATTATTCGAGGCAAAAAAGGTCAAAAATTATATATAATAGTTGCAAGTTTTCAAAAAGTTATTTAAAACCTTTTAGATAAAGATTTTTATGTAACTTTAAGCATGATCGTTTAAAAAACCTTAGACAATTACAAATTAACGAATACATAAATAGTCTTTACACAAATTCCTTCACAAGGTTCTAACTGTGGGTCTATTTGGTTTGGGATCTTCAAAAAGCAGGATCCCTGATTTTTTATGAAAACAATACTATTACATCTCAATAAATCAATAAATACATGTGCAAAATTTGGACTCTGTGCATTGCTCCTGGAAAAATTCTGAAGTTGACATAATTTTCCTGTTTATCACACCCCAATAGTCGAGTTTTTACCTGTTCTCAGTTAAGCTTTACACACTCGGACATTGAAACCAAACTAACAAACAATTATTGAAGCAAATTGACCGAAAGTGAATGGGCCAATTTGCATCAATAATTGTTTGTTAGTTAATGTCAAATTTGGGCTCCGTGAATTGCTCAGACACTTTTGTAGCCTGAAGTTAAATAACGAAATTTTCGTAAAGATTGTAGGCATTCTGGCTCCTTATTTTGCATGCAAATCTTCAAAGTTGAATTTTGACTCAGAATATGTCAGTATTCCATATCTGTGACCAACTGTATATCTCAAAATAAATAGACAAAAACTATCAGCCAAACCTTATCAGTAATTTAGAAATCTTTTTTTAAAGAAAGGCGAAATGTATAGAATATTGCCCTGTCATATTAAATACATCATCAGTTAATAAATAACAAGTTTAGAAATAAACATCCTATAAAATACAATACAGTTTTCATTGCGTTCAGTGATTGTATAACGATCGGTATCGGTTTAATTATGTCTAAAATCCAGATCTTGCAAGGAAATTTTTCATACAAAAAACAGCAAACAATTAAAATTAGCGAATCGTTCAAAATAATCTTGTTTCTTAATATGTTATTTTGCAACAATTCTTCAAAGACGTAACTTCGATTTTAATAGATACATAAGTCTTTATCCAAACGGCATGTTAAATTTGCATTTTTGTAAATAAACCACCCGGATACACGCTCGTGACAATATGTATGAGATATCTTTTTTATCTAATTCCGGGTAACCTAATTTGCCTGAAAGTTAAATTCTTATCACTTTCTGATCACCACCAATTTAACGACAAGTATCCGATAGTACAGAATTATCATGCTTTTCACATGTTTTAACTTGCCATGCAAAATGCATGAGGTATGTAAACTCGGATAATTCCAACCATTTCCGTCTCCGATTTCCAACCTTCGCTAGAATGAAGGGGTCGATATTGAGCGTAATATAACGACTGCGATTATTCGTTTTGAGATATGTGGGTAATTTAGGATGCAAGGGACAGTAGAATTTAATAAAATTAGAATATTTTGACCCTGTGCTTTATTTTTACTTTCATCAGTTTA
>JAULBM010290273.1:0-15779 GCA_032357055.1 Geukensia granosissima | reverse complement strand
CAGACACATACTTACATTTAAAGACTGTTACAAATATTCATTTTTTCCGTTAACTATTACACAATGGAATGTACTACCTCCACAGGTAGTACTTTCTCCAACCCTAAATATTTTTAGAGAACAGTTGACACCTACTGTTCTCTACAACATAGAACAGTAAACCTAGTAGTTATGTAAATAGTTTTAACCACATGTCATGTTAGTATTTGTTTATTTTTGGTACTATTCTTTTTGTAAATATTTATTTATTATTATGGCCTAAGCATGCGCAGCAGTTAGTAATCATCAAAAATTTGATGGATAACTGAATACCATAAGAAGAAGAAGAAGAGGATTCGAAATTGTTTAGCCTTTATTGTAGTTCATTACCTTGTTAGTGTATGTATATTTTTTTATTACGCGTCCTGCACGTTCACTTTTGTTACGGATAATTTCGTAGCTAGCCGAGTTGTTTTTAAATATTACAATAAACTAATAACTTCCTGTTTTGAAATACGGATTTCTTTCTGCTAAAAAAAGAAATGACAGGGAAGTTAGTAAATTAAATAGCATTCTGATCATTTCCTATTATAGATTGCTGTTAAACAGTTACTAAAGAACAAGAAGAAGCTGACCACATGTAAGTCTGTTTCAAATAATTTTGCATTCTATGTATAATTTGTTATTTTCTATTTTTACTTTAATACTGTAGGGGAAGCCCCCAACTTTTTTGTGTTTTAATGGCCAAAAATTTTATTTGATTTATTTATCAACCAACAAAAACATTAGTCAAATCAAAGACAGAAGGTAAGTGAAAGTCATTTTTTAGTTTAAATATTTTGTCAAAATATATTTAATACACGGGCGGCCCCCGGTGAAATTTTTTCGTCATGTATTATTTTGATAAAATACCATCAAGAAAACTAGTACAGATAAAGTTTTGGAACAGACAATGAGAAAATATCAGCCTCCAATCTTTTTCCATTAATTTCGTTCACTATCCTTGATAACAACTGTGGGTAACGATGTCAGAAGAAACAAAATCAAAGAAGGGCAAAAAACATTTTTATTCTGTAGCCAAAGGCCATAAAGTAGGGATTTTCACATCCTGGAGTCAATGTGAACTCAGTGTACATAAATTCCAGGGCCAAGTTTATAAGGGTTTTGTCACAATTGATGAGGCAATAGACTTCATGTACCCTTTCTACACGTGTAAAACTGTTACAGTTTTTGATGACCTGGGTAGAGTAAAAACCCCCAGAGATTACAACCACTCCTGTGAAGCCTGTGACCCCTCAGAGATTACTCAGAATCATCATAGTGCTAACCTGGATGACACAACTTCGTCCTTTTCTGAGATTTTAGAAAGTTCAGAAAACTCCGACATGTCAGAAGACGAATGTGAACAAACTATTGTGAAACACCCTGTCAATACTCCAGCCGTAAAGTCAAACATTTCAGAGACATGTAAAACTACGTTAAAATCCTGCTCTAAATGTACAGAAACTGATAATGATGAAATGATCCAATGTAATTCCTGTTACAAATGGATACATTACACCTGCTCATCACTACCACCATACCAGGTGTACATCTTTATAACATCAAGTCGTAGATACTCATGCCCGGATTGTGTAAAAATCCCAGATACATTTAAATACAAAGGAGTACAATCTATGCCCTCAGATTTACATGTAGAATTACAGACCAAGCCAAAAGAGCCGACAAGGCCCACAAATACATGCATTAACAAATCCGATGCTGTGTGTCAAACATTAGAATCCCATACAGTGATAGAAAAATACATAGATACAACAGTGAGTAGAATCCAAGAGACAATAATCACATCCATTGATAGTTTAAACAGAGAGGTACAATCTGATAATAACTTACAGTGCACTAGTATCTTAAAAGAAATACATGAAAAATTAACTCGCTTTCACAATATTATCAAGAAAGTCGCACCATTAGCTGACAATATAGAAGAAGTTACTAGCTTCATAAAAACAGCAAAGGAAAGTGTCAAACAAAATGCAGACCTAAAGAAACAAAAATCAAACTTAGAAGAACAATTACAAAGGGCAACAAAAACAGTGAACCAACTAAACGAGACCGTGAGTGCAGTAAAAATCTCCCTTGAAAACTACAAAAATGACCTAAATGCTCTCAAACAAGTACAATTAACAGCAGAAAAATCAAAAGGTGCAGAAAACAGTGCAAAACCAGAGACACTCTGCAGAAATAAGTACAATAGTGGAAGTCCGCAAAACAAGACTGCTACTCTCCAGCTATCATCACAAAGTAACAAAAATGCTGCAGAGGAGGAACCAAAGTTACTGTATGCGTGTGAAACATCTAACAGATTCCAGGAGCTAGATGAAACACCAGATTTAACAGGACATAAAGAACCTACACTGACACCGAACTTTCCGATACCCCTAAACTCTACGCCAAAAGTCTGGCAACCACGAAAAAGGATAATGACCAACAAATCTGAAGATCCGAAAGTGAAAAAAGTTATGTTAATTGGAAATTCCCATTTCAGAAGACTGAGAATGTCAAATTTTGTATATGGTCACACTACCCATAAAAGATTGTGTTATTCAATCAAGGATTGTTTCCAGATGATAGATTATTTCTATGATGAATATGATTGTATTGTTATTCAGTTGTTCACAAAGGATATGCGAGAATATGACCACAAGAGATTCTGTAATCATTTTGAACTTCTCGTCTCCAAACTTCATACAAAGTGTCCAAAAGCCAAAATTGTTATCTCAACAGGTTTACTAGTCAACAATGACCCAGAATTAAATAAAAACATTTTTGCTTGCAATGTCACACTTCAGCATGTTTTTCTAAATTGTAGTTTTATTGAATTCTGCGACAATAGTTCCTTAAATGTTAAACCGAACAGTACAAAACCAAATGTTAGGTTTTATAGTCAGGATAATGTCCATCTCAATGGGCAGGGGATTAAAGTTCTAGTGTCAAATTTGAAAGACAGTATTTACCAAGCTCTGAATATTAAAAGAGATAAAAACTACATGTATAATAGTTACCAAAAACATAAGAGCTTCAATGACAGAGGTCAATATAGATATAGACAAGACTCAAATTATGATAATTATTATTATAACTACCAAGATTATGATCACTACAGTGATTATTTTGATTATTATGACAGTAGAAACACGGGCTACTACCGGCACTAGTATAGTTAAGAATTGTGGAAATAATGTCAATTTTACAGTGACTCTTATGTGTTATTGTATCAATTTATCAATTTATTGTTCAGATGAGAGATAATTTTTTATAATTCTTTATAATTTTTATGACATAAGTAAAAAAATGAATGTCAGTATAAACACAGTTTGGGGCATATAATTATTATATTACCTATGTAAGACTGAATTATCTCCCTTTGACTACTTAAGTTGAAAATTTTATATGAAAAGGTTAAATGCTATTTCTTTAATAAGTTGAAGTAGATGTTTATTTAAATAATGTCAAAAGTTTAAAGAGGCAAATTTTATATGAAAAGGTTAACTGCTACATGTATGTCTTTTAGTAAGTTGAAGTTTATTGATGTCAAAAGTAATATCACAAAAGTTTAAAGAAGATTTTAAATTACATCTCTTTTTGTCTAGTTCCAAGATTTTTGTTTGAACTTATTATTGTATTTCAAATGACAATATCATACAAGAAAAGAAACATTAAGATTTCATTCTGGAATATTAATGGTTATAAGTGTAAGAGTGTAAATAAGTTTAATGATACTGAATTTGTAGATAAATTGGTGTGTAATGACTTATTCTGCCTACAGGAAACTCACTGTGAGTTAGATCAATGTTTAGATTTACCAGATTTTTCAAGACCTTTCCATATTATTCGATCAAAAGTTAGAAATACAGGAAAACGGCATGGTGGTTTGTCAGTTTATATAAGAAATTCTATTAGACCAGGTATAAAGTTTTTAAACCATGCTACAGATGATTTTGTCTGGCTTAAATTGTGTAAGAATTTCTTTGGTCTTCATGATGACATTTACCTATGTTTTATATATGACCCACCAGAAAACTCTACTTATAGTAAAAGAATTAATTATGATATTTTAGAATTAGTAGAAAATGATATACTTAAGTACTCGAATCAGGGTAAAGTTATTTTAGCAGGAGATATAAATGCAAGAATAGCAAAAGAAAATGATTATATAGCCCAGGATTCCAACAAACACTTTCCTGGTTTACAAAACTATATAAATGATGTGACTCCTGTGGGCAGAGTAAGTCAGGATAACTTTTTGAATAACAGGGGGAAGCAACTCCTTTCACTATGCAGGGAATCCAGTTTACGCATACTTAATGGTAGATCTACTGGGGACTTGTTAGGTAGTTACACTTGTCATCAACCACTGGGTAGTAGTGTCGTTGACTACATGGCCGTATCCGAAGATCTTGTGCCCTTGTTTACATATTTTCAAATACATAAGTTTTACCCAGAATTTTCAGACCATTGTCAAGTGTCATGTCTTCTTAATTGTAATTTCATTGCATCTACTGAATGTAATAATTATATACCTATGCCTGAAAAATATGTATGGCAGGACAACTCCCCTGAGCTGTTTGATGTAGCTCTGAATTCCAATGATATACAAATTATGATTGATAAGTTTTTAAATAAATCCTATTCAAAAGATCCAGATTCAGTAAATGAAGCAGCCATGGATTTGAATAATTTGATTACTAAAGCTGCTGAAATGTCCTTAAGGAAAAGAAAAAAAATTGTTAAAGGAAAAAGCAATCCTAAAAAGAAAAAAATTCCAAAATGGTATGACCAAGATTTATTTAAATTAAAAAAAGAACTAAATTACAAAGCAAATGCATTCCAAAAAAATGCAAATGATCCATTTAAGCGTAGTTCTTTCTTTAAAGCTCTTAAGCTGTTTCGTAAAACAAGGAAATTTAAAAAAAGGCAATTTAATCAACAAATTATAAATAAATTGGATAACTTGTATGAAAATAATCCAAAAGAATACTGGAATCTTTTGGATCAGTTAAAAAATGCAGACCAAAAATTGAGTAAAGATACAAATATTAACCTTGGTGACTGGAAACATTACTTTGAGGATTTAAATAGCAATAAAAAAGATCCTACTGACATACAAATTGAAGAAAAATTGTCAGAAATTGAAAAAACAGTAATATTCAATGAACTAGATTTTATAATCTCTGATGCTGAAATAACAAAGGCAATCAAATCCTTAAAGAACTCAAAGTCAAGTGGCTTGAGTTTAATCTTGAATGAGATGCTTAAATATGGACAAGTAACTTTAAAACCATTGTTAAACAAACTATTCAATTTAGTATTTTCAAATAGTATATATCCAGTTATTTGGTCCCAAGGATATATAGCTCCATTATACAAATCTGGATCAGTATATGATCCAGCAAACTATAGAGGGATCACAATTAGTGACAATATTGGAAAATTATTTAATAGAATATTGAATAACAGATTAATTAAATTTATGGAGAAACATAATATAATTAAGAAAGAACAAATTGGTTTTATTAAAGGTTGTCGCACAACAGATCATATGTTCACATTACAAACTTTAATACAAAAATATAACAAAACAAATTCCAAACCCCTATATGCATGCTTTGTAGATTTCAAACGAGCATTCGACTCTGTGCTTCATGCAGGACTTTTATATAAACTCAAAAACACAGGGGTAGGTAATAAATTTTATGATATTATAAAAAGTATGTATTGTAATACAGAAATATGTGTCAAATCAGACAATTTTAGATCTGAATTTTTTAGATCAACATTAGGTGTCCGCCAGGGTGATAATTTGAGTCCAAACTTGTTTAATTTATATATAAATGATCTTCCAAATTATTTTGATAAGTCCTGTGACCCTGTATTCCTAAATGGAGGTAACTTTAATTGCCTTATGTATGCTGATGATGTAGTGTTATTATCAACTTCAGAACATGGGCTTCAAAATTGTGTTAATAAATTGTCAAAATTTTCAAAGGATTGGAAAATGTCAATAAATACAAAAAAGACAAAGGTACTGGTCTTTACAAAAAGTGGTAGACAAAAAAATCTCCATATAAAATACAATGAAATTGACATTGAAAATGTTAAACAATATACATATCTTGGTGTTGTATTCACCTCTTCTGGATCATTTGGGGCAGCAAAAACAGAAATTTTTAAAAAAGGAATGAAAGCCCTTTTTAAATTTAGAAAGACATTCACTCCAGATACTCCTGGAGTGAAAACACTGTTACATGTTTTTAATCATACAGTAAGACCTGTCCTTAATTATGGATCTGAAATATGGGGAATTTTCTCCAAAAATAAATTTGAGAAAGATAAGAACAACTTTTTAAATATTCAAACAAATAAGTTATCCATCGAAAAAGTCCATACAAAGTTCTGTAAATTTGTACTTGGAGTAAGAACAAAGTCATCAGACGATGCATGTAGAGGGGAACTGGGAAGCTACCCCATCCTTTATGATGTCCTAATTAACATGATTAAATATTGGTGTTATATGATAAAGAACAAAGACCAGCCATCTTTATTATCTGATTCTTTTAGAGAAAATTTGCATGCTGAAGCAACAAATCAAGAATGCTGGTTAAGTTGTATCAAAAGTTTGTTCAAGTATTTAAATCTACAGCATTTATATAAGAATATTTATAAACTGAAAGATACTTTTGTTATAAATAAAGTAAAATATAATTTAAAAGAGAAATTCAAAAAACTTTGGATAGATAAACTTTTCAATGACAACAGAAAAAATCTAACACAAAAAAATAAACTAAGGACATATAGAAAATTTAAGAATTTATTTAAATTAGAACCATATTTGTTAATATTGAATAAAATAGAAAGACATGCTCTATCTAAATTCAGGATTAGCTCTCATACACTGGAAATCGAGAGGGGTCGCTATTTGGGAATTAAGGCTAAGGAAAGAATTTGTAAACTATGCCAAAAAGAAACTGAGGATGAAGAACATTTTATGATAAATTGCCAGAAATTAAATAAAATCAGAGATTGTTTTTTTCAACAAATTTCAACCATAAACAAAAATTTTACTATATTAAATAATGAACAAAAATTAGTCTGGCTATTAAGCTCAGAGGATAAAACAATTATATCAAATATTGGAAAATTAATAATTAGTTTATTTGAAAAACGCTCCATTTTACTAAGTGAGGGAGTTGCTCCCCCTGTTCCCTAGGGATAATAATTAGTATTCTATACATAGTCTAATTACTGTTGTTATTTGTACATTGTACATTGATTTAATTGACATTGGTGCTGTTTTGAAATAAGTTTGTCTGTGAATTGTATTGTTTTTTCAAATCATATCAATTATCTATGTAAATTCACTGTTTAATTATTCGGCTCTTTATGGGCACTGTGATTAGTTAATAAAAATATCTGTATCTGTATCTGTATCTGAGACCATCAACTTTTGTATGATTTTCTGATTTGTTGAGTTTAGAAACTTACCCCCATATAACATAGTTTGTTTTCACATTTTTCGGCCATGCAAGATCGTTGAAAATAACTTGATCGTCCTTCTCTATGATCTCTTTCTTGTTGATATTGTACTGACGCAAAATGCTCAATACGTCCGCCATTGCGACAACATTGGATATGAGAAAATAATCTCTAACCTTCTATCAATATATGTTTTTGTTTCACATGTATTGTTTTTGTTATTTAAGATGAATATCTAAATATATTTATCTGATAGGAAAGTGGAATTAAAGATAATGTTCTGTACAATGATAAATTTCTGTAAGATTGAAGACTATTAATCTTACAATAACCAACGCGAATCTCTAGATCAGTATAAGCAGCAACGTACCGTCCCTGTTTAAATTTTAATTCAAATGAAATATAACTTCAATATAAGATCATTCATAATATAATTGATATAATATATTAAAATTTATATATCTCCATGTTGCTCATATATTGATCATTTTCATTTTCTTGTGCATTTCTTTGTCAGATACCCCTTAGAGTTCATTGCAAAGCACTTATTATAACAGGATAACAGTAAGACCTGTATACAATTTTACTATCTTGTATGAAATTCTGGAGTCATCTTATATCACCAAAGGAATCAACAGAATTAAAAGAATTAAGCTACTGTAATCATAGTCCGACTTCAAATCTCTCTGAGTCCTGTCCCTCACTTGCGATATGGGTATATGTCGGGTTGGGGTCATCCCAAAACGATCAACACCACACCTCAATCACATTTTTGATAAGTTAAAAAAAAGGAATTCGAAGATACCAAACGGGCAGACAGAAATCGATAAGTAGGAAGTCAAACAAGACCATGGCCAACAAAATGAAACGAAAGACAAACATAGAACACACAACACTACACTGAAAACTAAACTTAGCTGGAGTAACACGAACCGCGGCCCTACAAAAACCAGGGTGAGTTCAGCTGCTCCGGAATGGTAAACAGCCCCTGTTCCACTAGTGTCACCCGTCGTGTTACTCAGTAGTCAAAGCCGGTGTAATGTCACGGCCCGGTATAAGAACGACAGTCGGAAGATATCCATTGTCATGCATCTGTGAAATGGATATTTCGTACCGGTCAACCAAATCATGATGGCGACTCTAATCTTTTCATGAGAAACCCTTGGCTCAGTAGCTTTCTAGTCAGCTGTAACCTGATAGGAAGCACAAGCCCTGGAGTAGCGTATAAACTGAGAGATACACACTCCGTATGCAGGTGCGGCTAGAATGTTGCTAGACATGAACGGAAAGTTTACAATAGGAAAATCAAATCATCGCTTGTGTCGTAAAGTTTTGTTCTTTACTCGCCCTTACTGTCAATTTCTAGGTGTAAGTCTGGGTAAGAAGCAGACCTTTCTGTTTCTGTATTATCTTTGATTTCAAGTTCAGTGGGATAGATGAGGTCAACATAGTCACCAAATTTAGAGTTATTCAGTGAAAGGACATCATCTATATATCTATAAGTCTCAATTAACATATCACCACCGCCAATTTCTCCCTAACGCTTTATTTTTGAAGACATTTTGTTGTCAGTTTGTAGTACACGTGTAAACAGGTCTCTTACAGCAATGCTGAATCATTACTCCTTTTTTCTCAAATTTTCGAGTCAAATAGACACAACTATACAGAATTCCGACTTTTGTGGAAACTTCCGAGGGAAGCCGTTTTTAAAAATTTGGATAAAACAGAGCTTTACATAGGAAAAGCAACAACATATTATAAGGTAAACTTCTTGACTGATGCAGGGACACTATATACGTGCCTGACTGATGCTACTAAACAGGGGGATCCAGGGGGCAGGGGTGACCGGGCAAACCTTCATAAACACAAAAAATAAAAAAGTTTTAAATAAAGTATGGGGTAAATTTTGGTCTGAATCTCCATTAGAGATCAAGAAAATTTTCCAAAAGCCTGGATCCGCCTATGCTAAGAAATAAAGTAAAATACAAAAATATTTTAATAATCTGCTACATTCATGCATTTTGGGCCTGGGTGGCCGAGTGGTCTAGATATTTGATTTAAATTTACCTACATGTATACAGATCTACTCTAGCCTATCAACTATACAGTGCTAGTTCGGGCCTGACTTTGTACTACACAAAATGTTGTTTTCGACTTGCATCACATTTGAAAACGTTCGTTAGTTACCTGCCTAAGGTCGGTGGTTCCCTCTGGGTACTCTGACTTCCTCCACTACTAAACTAACCGCCGCGATATGACTGAAATATTGTTGAAAGTAGCGTTAAACTACAATCAAATAACAAACAAACCAACATTCCTGCATTTAAAAGACAAGCTTTAAAAACCTCTCTACCAACATAATGAGCTTAAATATCTACAAGCGAGAAATATGGTAGCTAAAGCTTTTCGAAAGGTTAATAGCAGTTGAAGTTGTCCGATCACCACAAATTACTTAAGCATATTTATTCTACACTGGACCCATGGTTAATAACCATCTTTTGGAGTTTGAAGTAAGCAGTAATAATTTGAACTTTCTTCCCTCTGCTGGATTCCAAAACCAAGGAAATTTTGCTCGATCTTTTGATTTCGCGTTCCGCTATATATATGATGTAATTTCACAAACAATACTAAATTTGTTGAAGATATCGATTACATCGATCCCATTAAACTTGAAATCAAGAATACTAAAGACAAAAAAGTCTCACTAAAACCTAAACGTACTTAGAAATTGACAGTAAGGACGGGTTGGGAACAAAGCTTTACGACAAGAAAGACTTGTGAACTTTCTATTCTTGTGTAGCAATAATTCAGCAGAACCTGCATTTTGGTATTTCAGCTGAGCATGTGCATCATATCAGAATTATGTTTAAAGAGGGTTGCTGGTAGCAAGTAAGCTGCTCAACCAAAGATTTCTGGTGGAAAAATAAAAGTCGTCACCTCAAAAGTTTTTCAGTCGCCACCATCAATTATTTGACGGTTACGCAATATCAATTTCAGATGACTATGGATGTCACTGTCATTGTGACTACCATTAATTGTGACTTAAACCCGACTTAGACAACAGTACCACGACTTGTGATAAGCATAAGCATGAATCATAGGCTATTTCTCCCCCTTAGCAACTGGGCACACCCTTGTTTTTATTGGTGTGTGTGATTCAAGCTCAGTGTTTTGCATACTGATATATGTTTTCTTATTAGTCGTGATCGCCTATAGTCTTTCTCAATTAACGCTTTTCGCGTGTCAATTTGGTACTATCTTCGAATAATATTTGTACGACCATATAATGTCTGACGAAGAATCCACCAATTCGACAGAGTTTTGTCGAACCATAAATGATAGGGAATGTTCACCCACATATTAACGAAAACGTGCGGACCCAAGCACAATAAGATGCAATATCAAAGATAGATTTACGAGCATTGTCCATAAGATCTTGAGGAAATAGCAAACACTGGTAGACAGCTTAGAGTCAATATCTTGAGTTGGAAAAGTTGTCAGAGTGACATGAGCAATATGACCGTCATTATGCCTAAAGTTATCGAACATATGGGAATTATACTAGGAGGAGGAGGGGATACACACGCTTATCAAACCAAGCATCCAAGCCTAACACAAAGGAACTAGACAACAAGGTTTAGACAAACTGCAAAAAGCTGTTTTAGACTTTAACTTTTCAAGTACAAATACAGAAATAAAAAAAAAAAAAACAAATAAGTTGAAGACATTGGAAATGACTATCAAGGAAAAGGCCATTAACGAAAAGAAAAGACTAGTTGAAAGCGGGTATTTTTATTTTTAGTATAAAATTGCTTCTTTGCCGCAAATAGCTGCAAAAATTCAACCAATAGTTCAGTACGCTTAAATAGTTAGCTGAAACATCAGAATTATTTGTTTACATAACCACTGATTATTCAACTTTGAGAAAAAACATTATGAATAAGAACTGATCTTCTCTTCTAAATTTGCGGAGTAACCAAAAACATGCTGTTCACTTTCTCCGCCTAAAACTATTTCCCCAAGAGGAAATAGTTATTTACATAATGAATAAGTAATTCCTCACGGGGAAAAAGTGTTTTCCTTTGAGGAAATATACATACTGCGCCTATAATTCTTCACAAGGGTGGGGGTGTCCGCAAAAAAAGAGTTTTTTTCGGGGATACAAAAACAAAAAATTGTATTAGCAGCTTCCACACGTGCAAAAAACATGTCGCCAACTTTGACAATCAACTTGTCCCGCACACATGGCACACTGTTTAAAGGTTGTGATTTCTTTAAGCATTCACCTGAAATTACTAATATCGGATTGGAAAATCGAGACTGATCGAGACTGCAGCGGATGTCTTTTAAAAACAAGAATTTCCTATCCTTCAGGACCACCTGAGTTCACCCTTAATTATTGTAGGGGTCCACATTATTCAAGAAGAATCTTTGGCTTCCTAAGT
The DNA here is from genome assembly GCA_032357055.1 of Geukensia granosissima. NCBI lineage: Eukaryota > Metazoa > Mollusca > Bivalvia > Mytilida > Mytilidae > Geukensia > Geukensia granosissima. The sequence continues at coordinate 3,822 of JAULBM010290273.1, read as the reverse complement.
TTCTCTTTTAATGCTACTGATGAGAGGTTACTCCTTGAAATGTACATGTATATATCTTACCCCAAAATTTCCATATTAATTCGACATTGGTGATTTGTATTTTAAAAACCAATATATCTGTATATATGTCATCAAGAGGAAATAAAAATATGACTCTGAATACGATAAGTGTATTGATATGTTGCAGGAAGTTACAGAAAAATACCAATTTCCCCACAAAACATTTTATGTGGAGATTGGAATTGTGATTTGACAAACAATAGCAAATCTAAAAGACTAACAATCTTTAAAAACTAAAAAAAAAAATGAAGCATAATCTATAAGGTTCAATTTAGAAAAAACTATTGCCCATCCTTGTCGCAAGGGAACACCAGAACGAGGTCGATCTAATCTGACCACGGTATCCACTGCCATATTTTTTTTTACAAAACTGAAAACGCAAATCTTAAACTATAAATAAGAACATCAGATGAAACCAACAACTTAAGAAAAGTGAATTAGGAAAGGCTTTATATTAATAAATATGAGGAACTAATTTGCTTGTAACTACATGGCGAAAATTCAAAACTTGGTCTTGAAAAGGACATCTGAAAACTATAAACTATGTAAAAAAAAGTTTTCTCGAGCATGTAAAGAAATAAGCAAGAACACTGCATATCTGGAATGACGAAATTGAGATTGTTCTCATTAACAGCAAAATTGCTATTTTGAAATAAATTCAAAATAACAGGATAGACCAAAATTTAAAAGTTCTGTAGACTGAAAATGACACAACACCACGAGGAGTTACAGAAGAGAAATTACTAAGCAAAAGATGAAATATAAAGGAAAATATTGAGAGAAAGACCTGGAGATAGCTTTATCAAAGTAGTTTAACGTAGTTTAACAGGTTTTTAATGTATACTGTTATTATCATTAACATGCAAGAATCGAACGATTTCCAATGTTTGCTAGTCTTTAAAGATGCAGACAGAACATTGACTTCAGAACACCACGTTCACCACAACTTGAAATGGATTAATCGTCTTTCCGGCATTTATTGCTTAGCCTTCTTAAATAAAGTTTAATAAATTGTATTTATTAGAAATAAGTGGTAACAATGTTACAAGGGTCATTGACCCTCAAAAACAAAAAGGATGCAACCTTGATAAGCTTGTATTAAAATAATAATAGCAAGAATAATTTATTCTTTAATAGCTGCCAAGCAATACGGGAATATTATCATTGCTATCAATGTTTTAAAACAAACTTGTCAAGAATTTATATTTTTGATGCTTGTTGATATTTATTCATGACCGAATTTCACCTTTCACCTTTTACCTTATATCTAATGTAACTTAGGCTATATTTTGAAATGTAATAAATATAGCCAGGTCACCATCGAATAATTAAATGTAGGTTTATGACAAAAACACAGGTATACCTGCATACAATTTTTAACAAAAGAAATATTTCTTTAGTATACAACTTATTAAGTAACTTGACTAAGATTGTGAAAGAAGAGGATAATGCTGGAGATACTTGTTGACATGAGTTATTTTGACTGGACAATTTTGATTGTGATTTTATTCTGCATTTTGCTGTGGCTACGAACAAGGAGACTAGCAGACCTTCCTCCTGGACCAACCCCATTGCCACTCATAGGCAACTTCTATAACTTGGCTGGAGATGATTTTTTGCAGATACTTCGTAACCTGAGGAAGAAATATGGCGATATTTTTACTTTATCACTTGGACAACATTGGGTTACGGTTGTGAATGGAAGTGAAAACTTACGAGAAATTTTAGTAAAAAGAGGAGAATTCACATCTGACAGACCACCATTTTTTATTTTTGAGTTGGCTAAAGAAAAAGGTTGGTATAAATTGATATTCCGAGGGCCGAGGCTACGACGCACAAACACAGTATACTCATTCAAAAAAAAAAAAAAAAAAAAAAAAAAAAAAAAAAAAAAAAAAAAAAAAAAAAAAACTCACAAGATTGTTATCATTTGATAATGCGGCCATAGTCATTTCCACCAAAACAAGTCGTAGTTGGTTGAAAAAAAAAAACGGCCGAGGTTTAAAAGGTTTATCACCATGGAGCTAATAAGTATGCAATAGTGACGATATAATTGATGCCGCGATCTTACTTAGACTGACTAGTGCTGCCCCCTGGCTTACTACGCTATGCTTTGTTACGCTCAAGATTGAGACAGGCCCGTCAGTCTACGATCTATGTTGTTCTGTATAAGTTGGATGTAATCTATAATTTAACTGCATAATTTTTAGCGGATATAAAAAAATTTCGGTTTGTGAAATATTGGGCTAAAGTCTTCTGAAGCTAATCCTTCTACAAAGCTTCATACCATGTTTCACACTATTTGATCAAACGGCTTCAAAGAAGATTTTTGATGAAATCAGTCAATAAGAAAGAAAACGGTGGCCATATTTGATATCTAATTAGAACAAAATCTTTACGAAATCCTTATTCAGACGATTCCTGTTTAGGTTTGACCATATTTTGGAAATATGAAAATAGGAGATGCGGCATGATTGTCCCTTTTATAGAAATAATTTCGACCAATCAGAATGTCGGCCATGTTTGAACCTCACTTTAGTGTCTTCAGAGGAGTGGACCTCTATAAACCGACCAGAAGAAATAGGATTTTCCCATTGTTACCATATGTCGATAAGTCAGAACACAAAAGGCAAATTTATAATGGAATATTAGAGAAAGATGCTTTCACTGAAGTTGCGGTTAATTAAGGATTTCTTCAAAAAATCAAACGGTCGGAAACAAGAACTGTCCATGCAGGCCGTATTTGATTTCCGACAAGAGCAATTAAAATCAGTGAAACGTAATGCGTTAGACCTTGGAAGATTTCAAGTCAAAGTGTCTTTTTAGCTACAAACCAAGATAGATAGGTATGGGAGTAAAATATTTTTTAACCCTATATTGATCGAATAGTGAAAAAGTTTTCATCAAACTAACTTTTGTAAGCTTCACGAGCACCTGACAACACTCCTGTTTTGTAAAGGAGTTAATAGATTGCAAGCCTTTATTCCTTTTGTTTTCGTGTTATCTTATTGTTTATTTTAAATTTGCCTTGTTTTTTGAACTATGTACTTTTGATTTCTCACATGGTTATTCTAAACTGGACTTATATGTCTTAACTATAGCATTGCATGTACTTAATTTTAGGCATAATCAGTTCTAGTGGGACTCACTGGAAACACCAGAGAACATTTGCATTGTCAAAGCTACGAGACTTTGGTTTTGGAAAAAGAAGTTTTGAGCCTAGTATACTCGACGAGATAGAATATTTCTTACGTTTATTGGAGAAATATAAAGGTCAATCGTTTGACATTGACCACCTTCTCCAGACAAGTATGGCCAATAATATCATGTCTATTACAGTTGGTCGCAGGTTTGAGTACGACGATCCAAAGTTCAGACATTTTATTAAATGTGCAGATGAAAATGTTAAAAACGCTGCTTTTATTGGACCTGCAAACTTTGTACCTATACTTGCACAATTACCAGGGGATTTTTTTGGAGCTAAACGCATTGTGAAGTCCATTGGAGCAATATATGATTTCTTCAGAGAAGAAATCAAAGATCATGAAAATACATTTGATGAAAACAATATGCGAGACTTTATAGACGTTTATTTGTGTGAAATGAGAAAGAACGACACCAACAGAGACATATTTACTGGTAAGGCATAAGTACATTTGTTTTTATATATTTTTCGTATTTCTTTTATATACTAGTCAAAAAAAAAGAAACGTTACGTCCCTATGTATTTTCAATAGACTTTCAACTTTCAATGACTGTAAC
>JAULBM010290272.1:0-26378 GCA_032357055.1 Geukensia granosissima | reverse complement strand
ATCAAATACAATGTTTAAACAAACACAGGACACATCAAGATTTTGTTAAATGACTTGGCGGTTTTAAATAGCTTGAAAGTTTTCGTCCTCCCCAACTTCAAGATCAGCCCTACGCCTATGTTTCTAATATATTAACTTTTGTTGCTATTTGGGATCAATATTCATCTCTGAAGTGAAATAGAGTGGCTTTAACGATTTCCTGGTTGTGTATGTCCTTATTGTAAAGACCTTCATCAGGTGGATGCAATGCTTACTTTTTTCATGGTGTATTTGGATTTATCTTCATAGTTGCTTAAAGTTAAGTTTTCTTGGTTTTTTTTTAAATTTCAATCGATCTTCTTCTGCTCCATTCTAAACATTCACATTTATCTTGACATTATAACAATGGCAATTTATCATTTAGCAAGGATATTGAATATTCTTATTTTGTAACTGACATGTCATCTCGTCGTTCTATATTTCTTATTTTTTTTATTCCATCAAACTAGACCCAACAAAATCCCTCGTTTACTTTGTTTGAAAGGAAAACTTACTATCGATCCATGAACTTACTTTTAACGTTGAAGGTTTTGCATTGTCTTTCTGGTTTTATTACTAATATGTTCTTTTTAATGAAATGGAACCAGTGCAAAACATCTGAGCGATGATCGTGTTTTTGCAATAAAATACTCAACTCAGCTTTATTTACTAGAACAAATTTCGTACTACACGCTTAAACTGTTATACATATCTTCTAATCGGAATTAGATACTGTTAAAGTAAGTTCTTCTTTTGCTTTGCCTGGTCGTCATCATTTTTATCTGAATTAAATTATTATATGGCCTTTTACAGCTTGTCTTACAGTCTAGACTTTTGTACATTATGACGATTGTAACACAACCTGTAGATGTTTCTACTTTATACTTCTGTATCATAGAGAATTACTTTTTATCTCTTATTTCTACAATTTCTGTAAACCTTGTTTAGTGTAGTCTCTGTGTAGCGTAAAATACGTTTAAACGAAATCTCCCGCCACGATATGGCTAAAAAACTAACGACGTGGCGTTAAACACCAATCAATCAATCATTCAAAATCTCATTTATTTTAATCTCAACCTTAAAATACAAAATCACCAATGTGAAATGAATATGGACAGCATAGATATGGTATATGTACATTTCAAGGAGAAATCCCTCATTAGTAGCATTAAAACCGAAACATAGGAAGTCAAAGATTCAAATATAGCAAAAGAAGCTCTCAAATCCAAACAAATCGAAAAAGAAAACCAAATCCGACGACTGGAACAACAACTAAGAGCATTAGTTAAGTCATGATAAAACAAATTGCGATTTTGACATACGGGTTCACTTAAAAATTATGCAAATATTTAATAGGTGTGAGGTCATACATTTCTGAATCTTTTCTGAACATCCTTTAAGTCTCAGAAGGTTACATTTATGACAAAAATGTCAATAAGTATTGTATATAAGGTTTGTAAACAATAGTTGTTAAAGATTAATTGGATTTTATTGAAAAGAATACATTCCAACTCTTTATTTTACTTCATATCAATATCTAGAAAGTCATCTTTTTTTCCTCAGTTTCTCAATTTCCTTTATTACGGTTATTGTTTTTTAATCAATAAACGGAATATGAATACTTTAACACTAATTAAATAACTGCAACAAAATATGGACTTGTCACACTCTGCATGATTCCTAGGTGCATTTGTACTAAAGAGAACAGATGCGCTGTTTTCATCGAAAAGTGGCTTTGGTCGAATGTCCTTGTTTTAATTCGAAAAGGACTTCAAAAGGAACTTGGCCTTTGTATGTTTGTTGTTTTGTGTTAGTCAACCAAGCATTAAAGACCAATCATATTGGTCCACTCTTTTAACAGTCAATAACACGACCATAAATGGAAATGTTTCCAAAATTTGCATATACTTGTAATATCAAAATTTAGAAAGTAATATTTTTAATTTTAAGACAAATGTTAACCCAATTAAGTTTATTGAACAAATTTTAAAAGAACTTAACGTATTTTTAAAAAAAAATGTTGAATTTTATTGTTTAAGCTTAGAATATTTGATTTCGTTGCTAGAAAAAATGTGAGGATAGGAAATTGACAAGTATTCGGTATAATACTCAAATCTTTAAAATCATTCATTTCCATGCTCAGAATTTTTCCCAGACAATATTAAGAGTTGTTGGGCTATTTGACATTGTATGATCTCATTCAATAAATGGAAGTAATCCTGACTGTTAAACAAAATCTAACAGTCTTTTTTTATTTCATGGCGCATCAACACATGATACATCTGCAAAAATTGAACGTTCAATAATTGCTTTTGAAAAAGGAATATATATATATTATACGTGTATTTTGAAGAAATCCATTTGGTTGCGTAATATAAACGTTCACATATTAAGTTCCGTTGACTTTGGTGTCTGTACACTCTCTTCTTGCACGAACTATGAAGAAATGCTTCTTGTATACAATTCAAAGGTTCTATAAACCACTAAAAGTTTGATGTTCTTCATTAAATAGCCCATACAAGTCTGGTCGATTTATTGATTTATGTAAATTGTTTTACGCCAGATTGGCATTATAATGGTCATGTCGCGACGGGATTATACGATGTATTATTTTAAGTAGCACTCTTCTTTACAATCAGACCGCCTCGGTGGTGTAATGGTTAGCGTTCTCGCCTCGAGTGCGGAAGACCGTGGGTTCGATCCCCGGCCGGGTCAAACAAAAGATATTAAAATTGGTATTTGTTGATTCTCCACTAAGCATGCAGCATTTAGGAGTAAGAGCTTAGACTGATCGGCCCCGAGTCAGAATAATGTGTCTGAGTAAAGTGGCATGTTTTCCTTCGGACTCTTGCTTTCGTGAACTTGAACGTTAAAAATCCGGCTCAGCGTGTTGGTCTAGTACAAAGCAAGGTTCATCTTCATCATTCATTAATATGCTCTCGTCCTGAATATGCATGAAATATTTGCCACTGCACGTAAAGCAACATTTAATCAATCGATCAATCAATCATTCAATCTTTACAATCATGCAAGGGATGATATCAAGACGAATGTTTTAATATTTCATTTTTGATTTGTTGTTTATCATGATCTTGTGTGCTTAACAGTACAAAATTATCAATGTTGAATTAATATGGACAATTTTTGTATGTCATATGTAAATTTCAAGGATAAACTTATCATCACATTTCAGTCTGCAATCAGACTTTTCTAGTGCTAGACAAATTTTCAAAATGTGTGTTCAACTTTTTTTCAAAACGAGATAACATCGATTTAGGTGCAATTATTTTATGCATTCTATTTTAAATAAAAATACAAAAGCCTTTTTGACAAATCAACGTTCATTTCATTACATATACCAAATAAGTTCTTTTCTGTCAAACAGGATATGTAATCTACAGATTGATTGATTGATTGTTGTTTAACGTCCAGTGGCAAAATATATGCATATTCAGGACGAAAACAAGTTTAACAATATATTAATATGTAGACGTGAGCAAGAATCCGGTAAGGGAGGGACTTTTAGACTGCCACGGGAAAATTGCTGGTTGGTTAGGGGCGGACAATTTAGCCTTGTAACTGGCCGCATACTGACCACTCAAAATGAGCTGTTACAAGGGGTCTTAAACGTGCTTAAGACGTGGTATTGCTTAAACACGGGGTGTCTGTAACGTCTCCCTCTTGGCGGATTGTGAATTTATACATCCCTCACAATCAGGGACGCCCCTTTTAGAAAACTAATGCCTCCAGGACGGAGATACCTGGTGCCTATTCTTTCCCCGGCACAACCTTCGAGAAGGGGAGTTCGAGTATATATACATCCCGCTGGAACTAACGGACTCCCCTTTAGCAGGGGTTCTACCTGTAGGCGGAGAAGCTGAACGACCGGGGGTATTGAAATAGGAAGCAAAACCCGACGGTAGGTACGGCTACTTAGTGCAATACGTTTCGAAGCCGAAAAAGGATGTCAAAACTTAAACGCCTACAATCCCTTGAAGACAAAAACCCAAGAATCAAAGCATAAGTGAAATAAACGGTAATATATAAAAACTGTTATGAACTTTATATCTGCGTTGCAGTTTATAGGGGGCTTTTATCGCCAATGCCAAGTAATAAATAAAAAATAATTTAAGCATTGCAAAAAAAAATAATAATAATAAAAGGCCCAAAGTGAGAACACATTTTTCTTTGTTTTTTTAGAGTTTAAGCATTATATTAAAAAATAAAATGAAACCATCAACATTAGAAACGAACACGTGATAAAGGGGATATATTCTTGACTCAGACGGACGAATACGTCATGCTCTTTAATGATACAGACATCCTAAATAATCCAATGTCATGAAAAATAACAAATGGTTGTCCTTGTCTTAATTTAAAAAATAACAATGAAATAGGTTTCATGATAGGTGACCTATAAAGTAAAATAAAATCCGTTGATTAAACTTAAATCTATGTTATAGTTTTACAATCAATGAGGTAATTATGTTCTGACCTTTCCAAGAAGATATTTCCAAAAATAAATGAGATCAATTAATTGTATGTGATTGATTACTTCGTTAGGTTATTATGGTGTCAGTTCTTCCTTAGGTAGATATCAGTTCTGTGCTCCAAAATATGTTCGGCATGTTAGTTCCTTTCTTTCTGCTCTACGTCAACCTCTCAAAGATCGTGTGAGAACATACTAGCCTCGAGTTCTGAAGTTCAGCTTTAGTTTTATGTTTATAGGGTTATGTGTATTATGTTTGTCGTTTGTTTCATTTTGTTGGCTAAGTCTGTCTTCAGTCTTAAAAATTTTTGTCAGCCGCTTCTTCGAATTCTTTTGAAGGTTATTCAAATCAAATACATAAAATTGGTATTCGTTATTTCTCATCTAAGCACGCGGCGTTTAAGAGCAAGAACAAAGGCTGTCGACTTGTGGTCAGAATAATGTGTCAGGGTTGATTAGGAAGACATGTCTTGTGTTTCTTTGGGTTGTACGTTGTGAGATATCAATTAAAATCCGTCCGCCAAGTACCGAACAGCATTCATCAGTATTTTATACAAATAAAAGGCTTCCGTCTTGAATGAACATGCAATATTTGTCCTTCGTCAAGCAATCAGTCAACTGACACCGTTTTTACCGTTAATAAATTAGTGTCATAACTTCAATTTGTTCAATAATTCTTAACTATCAAAATTAAAATACAAGACTAAATGATTAGGTTTAAAAGGTAGCCACATTTAAAGGGAAAAACAAACCAAACGTACAACAAAAAGAAAATAAAATTTAAAATTATGTCTCCAAATTTTTGACCCAAGGGTCCTCATCCGGGGATGAAGAAAGACAAATTGATAATAATAAAACATGGCTTCAGACGACATGACAGGACCTGACCACTGTTAACCAACAAGGCGTGTCAATCTCTAACACACTCAAGGGATACAAAAGTGTATTGTAGAACGATTAAAATAGGTTTCGAATATAGTGCCCTTATAAATGCAGTGTTTAATTTTACATGATTGAATTTTTGTTTTAAAGCCATCACGCAACATTTACTCTTTTTTATATCAAAATAAAAAATCTAATGAAGATAATTGTGATTCATCTCAAAAACATTTAGTGTCCGTATTTACACGATTTTTAAAAAAAATTGTAATCATTTTGTTGGGGTATAAAATTGAATTACCACTTATATCTATTAAACATTATTGTGACAATATTTGGATACTAGTACATGAATTTAGAGGTTTTTTCCGTGGACATTACACCATCTTCGGGTTTAATTTGTTGTCCGTTTGGGGTATTCTGGCAAGTTTTTTTACCTTAAGAAGTTCTGCGATTTCTTTTCTTAATTGAATATAACTATAAATAAACTCCTTTTTTGTTACGTGAGTATCTTATCTATTTTAACGATAATACGCTTTTTAGTTATGTCATAAAGCTGATATGCTAAAACTGTGCACTCTCATATTTTAGGTTTATTGTTTACAAATTTATTAAGATAATCTGTATTTTCTCTGTTAAGGTCATCGAAAACCGCATGCTATTACATTAAAAACTAATTGCCAAATTGTCAGCTAAATCTGGTTTTACAGCGATAATACAAAAGCAAACAACGATTCCGTTAAGCTTTTGCCTTTCCTGTAACTGACAACCGTCAAAGTCAGACGTCATAATGGTTTGAATGACGTCATATCTAATTTTTAATCAACATTATTTTTGTTGGAAATGCATTTAAATAATTGCATTGATTTATCAAAGTGAAGAATAATACCAATATTACGTCTTATCAATATAATACGGTATGCTTAGTATCATGAGTTCAGCAGTAGTATTTCTGTATCTCATATCTTATGAATAAGAATTTATACACTATATCAGAGTTTGTTGGAATGGGTACAGCTTCCGTTAAGGTATTGACTCTGGTTCATTGTTGAAGCCATAATGGAACCTGTAGAAGTTAAAATTCTTCTGTCACTTGGTGGGTGGCTGTCTCATGGACAATCATGCCACATCTCCTATTTTTATAAATAGGTTGTAAAAGAAAAACTGGTTTCCGAGTGTTAATTCTCTACGGGAATTTTAAATTATAAAATTAGCCATTTGTTTGCCGGAAGTGGTAATTGCAAATGAGGATTATACAACATGCAAAAATGCTTAGTGGCGCGCATGAATGAAATTTTAAAAGTAATCCTTCTGATATGTATCGCAAGAAGGGGTCCGAATAAAAAAATGTGCGCAATTTTTCAAATTACTTTATCTAGGTCAAACTTTAAAGCCCCCGCCAAAAATAAAGATGGCCAACCTTAGGCGTTAAATCCCCGTAGAGAAAATTAGGGGCAGATAATGTTGTATTATACGTCTTTGCATAGTGTTAAACATTCACCGTTAACCATGGGAAAACTTGACATAGAGTATAGACGATTTTAAATCTAAAGGGAATTTCCAAACGTCTCTCAAAAAATGAAATGAAAAAATGAAAATGTTCAGTTCTACCTGCATCATTTCTATGCATTTTCTAAAATAAATGCTTAGTCAACATCTTCAGAACACATAAAGGTCAGTTTGGCCCTGTCAATGCATCCGTGGGACGTGTGAATATCTGCCAATCTTTCATAGAAGAAAATTACTAGTGTGGATTTACTGACAGTACCAGAATGTTTTTGACATTCAAATTCACATTTGTCCAATTGCATGACGCCGCGAATAAATAAATAAAAGTCGGTCTATTAAAACTACTCTGTCCATGGAACAGTCTGTCTATGGCAATATCCGTCTCTATTTCATCACTAGAAGATGCCATTAAATGATTAAATCATATCAACTATTGGATATTCTGGTACAATCCATGCTTATCGTTCTGGTATTAACTAAATGGAATATCTTAACTTCCATAAAATGCTGTTATCATAATACACTATTGGCGATATGTATTCTTAAAATTGAATACAATACTTTTGAATAATAATTAATACTTTTGGTGCTATTTGTTGTTAGAATGTTTAACCACAAATCTCTAATCTCTTTTATTTATGTTGTTTGCGACGCAGATCCTTTTTTTCGTAACATTTTAACGAAGAACATTACATAGATTAAGCTTGGTTAGTCTTCGGAAAATCAATGCAACTTGATATGAACAATACGGGCGTCTTTAAGTCTTTTTAATTTTTTATTGCTTCCCGCCACAAAGCGGTTGGAGTTCGCCATCAACATTCCTACTTGGTCAAAACTTTTTCAGCCATAACACACGCATTTCCAAATCAAGACTAAAAGATCTCATTCATAGTGCTTTCTCTAACTAATAGAGAGAAACGATTCAAATACATCGATGTCGGTAAAGTCATAGCACGCTTAATTCTACGTAACACAAAATAAATTTACAGAGGAGGATATAACAAAAATGTTAGATTTCCCAATTCCCAATATCTTTGTTAAGTTTGGTGGACGAAATTTTCCAGCAGACCATAGCCTTTCCAGCTGGTACTCACTGTGCTCCTATCTTCGTCGAGCTATTATTTTATCACTCATTTGGGGCAGATTTCAAGAGCTATCAGCTTCCATTATATAGTTGAAATATTCTCACTAAACACTGCGCGATTCTGTAATTATCTTCACCTTATCTACCCACATGAGCTTGATATTAAAGACACAATAGATACTCCAAAGTATGTATCCAGCCGTGATCTCCATTTCGAATTTGAAAATAGAGAAAGGCTTAACACAAAACTATATGACAAAAAGGATGACTTAAACTTTCCAATATTGAACTTTCCATTCATTGGCAGTATCATACCATCTTCCTCGGCGTATGGTCTACTCTTCTGCTAGTCTTTACGTTTTTCAAGAGCATATTTCCCAAATAAAAGTTTTCTAAGCAGAGCTAAGTCGTTCACTTAGAAGCTGCTCAGACAGGATATGCTGCTCCTCGGTTGAACTATCACTCCACAATCTTGTCGGCCAATGTGGAATATCAGTTGCACAGACGAATTTTTACTGTGAAGTTGCGGAGAAACTAACAACAGGCTATCCACATTCTTTCTTTCTCCGCTGGAGGTTGTTATCCTATAATACATTCCTTTTACCATGAATGATAAATTTCGGATTAAAATATAAACAATGCGCTGGTGTCTTTAAAGAGGCAGGAACTTCTTAACCTTCCGGACCACTTGAGTTCACTCCTGTTTTTGTGAGGAGTCCGTGTTGTTCATTTTTGTATGTATGTGTATAGTTGTTATGAATAATAAGTAACATGTTACGTTCTGTTCATGTTCTTGCGATTTCTGTGTGTGTCGAGCCCTTCTTTCGCTTCATTTTATGACTTGACTAATCAATTTGTACATGTAGCAAACATAAACAATTATGTTTTCACAGCAGCTCAAATAAGAGTTTGATTATGTTAAGAGTGACTAATTATTTTCATTGAATGCAACTTTCTCTACAAGTGCTACTAATATTATATAAACTGTTAACATTTAACCCGGTTAACCCATGGGTAGGTTCAGCACCTAATCGTGCTGTAGATGTTTATACGATTCGCTCCTTCTCTATTTTTCTGTAGTGTTTTATGTTTTAATGATTGCGTTCTGTATCCTCTTATCGTTGTCTTCTCTTTCCGTTACATTACTCTTTCCATTTTGGATATCGTCAAATTCTTTTTATTAAGAGGACTATTGAGCATGGCATATATGATCGTAGTTTCCGTTTTAAAATTTACTATTAACCCTTCAACTGCCAACCAGAATTCTACTGTTTAAAAGTGGAAATTATAGAACATGGTCGATGTCGCTGCTGTTGAATAATGAAAAACCGAGCTTTCATAATCTACTCTTTAGCCATATTTTGGAGTATATCCTTTTTCTTTTTGTAATTTGGAAAACATAACTATCCCTTTTGGTATTTTGTTTCACTATTGGCGCAGGGGCTTGACACGATATGTAGATTTGACCTCGTACCATAGCAGTAATTAAACGTTCATGCTGCCAATGTCGGACACCGTATTTCCTGATAGATTAATCGATACAAGTAGTTTATTAATTACCCGATTATCATCAATGGGCAGTACTGTTGACAGGAAGGGTCATTACAGATTTCTTTGTTGATGAAACCAAAGTTAATAATGCAATCAATTCCGATAAAAACGTCTGATGCAAATATTGTAATTGCAATAATCCGGGTATTTGATCAAACAACATTCCTTAGGATGAACTCATAACGAACTCAATATTTGAAACGCAAAAAAATAATATTAACGAAATGATAGTATGGCAAAATTGTTATCCATAACTATATTGGTTAAGGGAGTTATTGCAAAAGGGTCTTGCGGAAGGTTTTGAACGTTTTCCAAACGTTCCAAAAGAATCAAAATCTATAATGGTGATTTTATGATGTTTAAATAAAAAAAAATTATTGCAGTATCACTTTCTGATTAATTCCAGTTTCCGGCAATTACATGACGGGGCCATTTTTTCACTCCTGGGACAGGTTAAAAATATATTTATATCCGTTTACTCCGTTTGCTGGAGACAAGTGGTCTTCAGCATGCAAAATTACATGAAAAGCATTACAGTATCAGTGTGTCTCTTTGAAATAACTGAATTACGATTTGATTAATTTAATTTAGACAAATATTTGTCTGAAGTGAAGCGAGTACAGATTGATAGAAATCTGGTAAATAGATATGCATTACTAAAACATTATGTTTTAACTTTTCGATCTGGTCGTCTTTTCCGGAATAACACGCCCACAAGCAACAAAGACGAAGTCGGAGAAGATACAATTCTGAAACAACCGTGAAGTTCGCTCGCTTTCTGTATGCCTCACTCATCTCATAATACAAAATTAACTATGTTAAATAAATACAGATAATTTTGGGTATGGAAACATTTCAAGGTATAACCTGTCATTAGTAATGGGAAGCAAAATCCGACAGCAGTAGCAACTAAGTGTATTACTTTTCGAATCATTTCCGTATTTTCCGTGCTTTAGAATTTAAGCAAATGTATCGTGTAAATAATGTCGCTGAAGTTAACGTTAAATCGGTTTCTGGTTCATCATAACAAAAAGTGTACAAATATATAAGATAAACATCTGTACTCTGGGTAAGTATTTGTTGAATCCAGAAAAATGTCTGGAAAATAAACATCGTCTATCATAGTTTAAACTAATTATGAAGAAGCTCAAAAATATTTTATAGCAATCAGGATGTACTGTTCTTCAATTAGGGTCCCTGCAAATGTATATGAAAATACTCTTTTGTTGTATTAGATATTCAAACACACACGTTGAGATTTTAAAAAATCATGTAACGACAGCGATGCTAAATAGCGACATATATATGATTCAAATCAGTTTTATTGAAATTCAGATGAATGATAGAATACTAATGAATATTGATGTCTTGGTTTTGTAATTTTTCAAAATTATATTCAGATAAATAGAGAGTTTTATTTTAGTTACATTGGATATAGACAATTGTAATCATTGCTAATTGATGGTAAAATTCTTGTCATGAAATCTCTTCCATTCATCAGCCTGGTAATAACACACTTGGAATCATATGCAGCTTTAACTCTGTCATAAATACTTAATTTCCTCGTATAATACAAATTAAACACCACGAATGAATTATCAAGTGATGTACTAAATAATGTTTATTCCGTAATCAGAAATAGAGATTGAGGTAATTGTTCTTCAGTTGTATTTACCAAAATAATTCAGCTGTCTTTACCGAATGAAAAACTTCTTTAGTTGTGTTTACGATTATGCAGATTCCGAGAGTCATTTTAAAACTTTTGATTTCATTAAACCGAAAAAAAGAAGACAAAATCTAATTTAAAGAGTAGAGATGCTATACCCCATTAATATCATTAAAGATCTCTTGTTGAAACTAGTGGAGCAGGAGTTGCTTACCCTTCCGGATCACCTGAACTCATCATAGTTTAAGTAGGGTTCGTGTTACTCCAGCTTTAGTTTTAAGAATAGTGTTGTGTATTCTATGTTTGTCTTTCGTTTCATTTGGTTGGCCATTGTCTTGTCTCTCTTTTAACTTAACGATTTCTGTCTGTCCCTCTAGTATTTTCGAATTCTTTTTTCCTCTGAATTGTCTACTTCTATGCAGATTTGTGACATCAATTTTACTTTGTCACAATACAATACAGAATTAATAACGAAATATATGAATAATAAAAATAGGAGATGTGGCATGATAGTCCATGAAAAATGCCGCGCAGAAATTTGCTGCATTTGTTAAAATTCTAAAAGCACTGAAAATACGGAATTATTGCTATCAGTAGTTTTTGCTGCCGTCGGATTTGCTTCCCACTTCGATTTGTCTTGGATTTGAGTGTTGGTCAGGAATCATGATTGCAAATATTTATTTCTCTTAATATCTGACAAACCTGCGTCTAAGTGCTATGAAAATCGTGATTTTTTTAATTTTTTTCATGTTTTTATAATGAATTCAATTTGCTTCCGATACATTCAATAGACAATTTTCACCATTAATAATTGATAATGATAATGTAATCACTTTCATTCATCTATTTTGTAACCGCACACTGTAAAACTTCTGCATCATTTACTGTGTGATGAATACTTAATTTTCTCTTGCAAAAAAACAATTCCAATGCCAATTCTGAAGTGTCAAATTAGGAGCCCATGGGTATATGTGAGTTAAACGACCTTGTATTTATAACTTGGGGGGCAGGGATGGGGGCTTTTGTGAACAAGTGCGTTTATACATCATGCAAGCCAAAGGACAAATTTTGCCATTACTTCATCGATTTTTCGGTTCCAATGAATCCCAAGATAAAGCAATTTCGGGACCAAAAGCTCCTCTATGTTGAGCGATGCTACAATTTAACAATTTCGTTGACCATTTAGTTCTTACTAGTTTCAAAATACGCAGGGTTATTATTAAACATTATCAACATATAACATGTTTACTATCTTTACACGTTCAATTGTCCTTTAGTATGGCAACGTTTCCGAGATCAGAGATTTAAAAATCAGTATTTCGCATATAAAGTTGCATCACCCCCTTATCAATGGGTAAACAGCTTAAAAGGGAGATTTGAGATGAAGATGTTGGAGGAGAGAAAGGGGACGTAGGTTGGAGAGAAAAAGAGTATGAGAGAATGATTGCCAGAGAAGGAGAAAATTTATGCTGTATGGTGGAAGATAAGTGTGTTGGGAGTTGAAGGTGGGAAAGAATACTCCCGTCCGCACCATCGGTATTTGACCACGACGTGATGTAAAAGGGTGATCTATAATAAAAACACCAGCACAACTCTCAAAAAGAAACGGATGAAAAAATTATAAAATTATAAAGAAATATGCCCATTTAACCTTGTATTTATTTCACTTCTTAGATCCATTGTGATAATTTGTGAAATGTAAGTAAAATAAGACGAATTTGTCTTTTGTACTTTTTAAAAAATAATTCATATGAAAAGTAATTTTGCTAATTATTATGCCTTGTATGAAAATATTAAGTTCGAAGGACCTTCAGAACCAGAAAAAGTAATTTTCCTAAGATGGTTAATCCATATATCTTCTTTCATTAATGAAAGTAATTTTCCTCTGATAGTTAATCCATGTATCTTCTTTCATTTATAAAAAGTTTGACTCATAAAAGAAGGGAATTTGTGAATTTGCATTTGCGTCTTAAATATTAAAATTTACGATTTATTTCTTTCATTTCTGCTTTTGTATTAATATTTGTTATCAATGTTCCTCTATAATGATATATGTTTCTCTGAAATCCCTTTCTTTTATATAATAGTGAACTTGTAGGATTTCAATTTACAATAAATACTTAAAGAAATTCTTCATTATGAATAAGGTGGTAAGCTCGGATTTAGAAAGTTCGAGTATTATTGATAACTGTGATGACAATCTTGCCTCAACCGTCCCCTTTATTAAGCAACCTCGTCTATTAAAAGGGCAATTGTTCTATTCCCCGGTTCATCCTTTTATCACCAATGGTCCTGTGTTTAGAAGTCACCTGTCTTATAAGGTCAAATTTTTGTGTCCCAAACGTAAAATTCATAAGATTGGACTGTATATCCAAATATATACATATTTCTGGGGATTATGATCCAAATCAATTCTGGATTGTTCACTGCATAATTTCATGTCAAGATGTTGACTATAAGTTTACTAGATTTCTCTGGAGCACGAAACAAGTTCTTTACAATTGTGCCTTACATTTCTTTCTTTTATCGAGAAATATTTTCGAGATCAGAGATCTTATAATCTTTGCAAAGGTAAGTATAATGCATAAATGTTGTATCACTCCCTCATTGTTAAACAGCTTAAAAGGCAGATTTGAGATGAAGATGTAAAAGGTAAGAGAAAGAGAGAGAAAGGGGAGGGAGGTGAGAAAGAAACAGAGTGTTAAAATGATTGCCAGAGAAGGAGAAAATGGGATTATGATCATCATCACGTTAGGTATTCGGACACTAAGAAGAGAGACTTGGGGGTCTTGTGACCAACTAAGACATTCCCATTGGTCAATTTGAAATGAACGCGGGAATCAGAACATAGTCATCTTCTTAGGTTGCACTTGCGTTCATTGTTTCCCAAAATTTAAAACTGACCAATGGAAAGGGTGAAAATGGTCACCTGATAAACAATTCACATGTTTCTTAGTGTCCATCCCGGTCCTAAATGTCCGATTACCCTGCATGGTCTTTTTATATCTTATTCCTATCTTTATCAAACAAATCTTTTTACTTACGCATTGGTTAAAATGCAAAAACATCAGTCAATAAGTGAAATATTCATCAGTTTTGTCAATACAGATATTCTGATGGATCTTTATTCGAATATCATTCAGATTAATCAAAGCCAAAATATGAAATTCAAGGATTTACTTAAGGACCAAGTTACTTACTGAGACATATAAAATATATATATATCGTGTTCTCCATAGAAGTATTAATAAAAGTAGCTTTGAAAAAAATGTACAAAATTAAGAGTATCCCTTTTCAGACTAAAGCCAAGCGGATGTTGAATGTAAAAAAGTAGTCGATACACGAGTTATTCTCAGATAACATTCCCATTAGCAACTTTGATTAACGGAAAAACAAGACATTATATTGGTATAAAAGCACATCATGTCTACATATATCTTATCATCAAGTCTTTATGTGACACAAATTAAATCAATTATATCTGATATTCTATTTATTGTTATTAAGTTTTTGTTTTTCTCATTTGTAATGAAAAATCTTTTGTCCAAATATATAATACATTTTGTTTAAATATGGATATAGGTTATTAACAATATTATGTAATTGGTCAATGAAAATAGACATCACACTCACAAATGCGTTGGAATGAGACACGAATAAGATCAAAGAAAATAATTTGTTAACCGATTCTACAGAATCCGCGGCTAAAGAAGTATATTATTCACCTGAAGTCCTACTTTAACAATCAGATGATGAAATACCCGAAATGACGATCAAACTTCTTATTTAAATTTCTTATTTAATTTATGATTATGATTAATAATTCAGAGTTTAACGTCCAATGGCAAATTATTCATGCATATTCAGGACGAGAACAAGTTCAATAAACATAAAATATTACCGAAAGTGGCTATGTGGGTGGGACAAAACAGGGCAACGGCTTTTTACTTCCACGGAAAGATGGGAGATGGGAAGGAACCAACAATTCAGCCTTTTGTAGTAGCATTAACCTTCTCTGATTCTAAATCTACAGAAGGAATCGTTTACCTGTATTGAGCGTAGTATTCTCCACACACCTCACCACTATGGTCCAGACCTGGGGTAATGTTATTGCTTAATGATAATTTTTAATGTTATGTGGCCAATTTAGGTGTGATAATGAAGAAACGTGTAATGGGCTTCATTTTTTTGTAATGTTAATGGTAAAAAAATGCATTACCTAACAACAATTAGCTGTAATGCACTTTTACTTTTAATTACATTTTCATTAAATGAATATCTGCTGATTCCTGGAGTCAACAAAAAACACTTATTCAGGAAGTGGTATATTTGTTTGTTGAAACGGATTAAAGCTGATTCAATATTGTATATTGTTATTTTTTAAATTCAATCAGTTTTGTGTAAAATGCATAAAATAAATAAAATTATATTCCATTTCTCATGAAAACAGAGATGAGTATTGAAAACCATATAAATTAGTAATATCTTAGTTAAGTATTTATTTCTTTTGAACAATGATTTTGTTTTGATACTTTATACATATATATCAAGATGGAATTTAATTGATATCTAGGAATACAATAACCAAATATTGCTAACAGATATTTACATAATGTTGATTTTGAACTAATTATTGGGTCAATTAAAAAATTACACAAATATTTATTCATAACTGAATTTATCACACTACCTGACAAATAGGCTGTGGTCATTTTCCATAGGTTAAGTATCTTTGATGTACATAAATATTATTTTTTGAAAAAATGCATAATCAAAAAATGAACAATAAATAACAATAACTTTTGATATAAAATACGTTGAATAAATGTGAAAAATTTTGGTATGCTATATGTACATTTCATGGAGTAACCTCTCATCAGTGCATTAGAATCTAATCGAAACATAGGACATTCAATAACACATTCTATTCAGTATTGGAGCTAAAATATTCAGACCTGTTATGTGATACCTTTGCAACTTAAATAATGATTAAGTGCAACATGTAACCTACTAACAGTATTTGTGTTTTTGATATCTGGTTTTCATTACGATGCCTGAACGCAGTGAAGTGCATTTTTATGTAATGTGTAATGTAATGCATTACATTGACAAGTAATGGTAAAGTAGTGCATTACAATTTCATGTAATTGACCCCAGGCCTGGTGGGTCGGGCCCTACAAACCAATCCAGCTAAACAGAAAGATGATATTGCGCAGTATCAAAAATCGCTTACAAAATATTATTCACTAATATATACTCTTGTTCATAATGTGGCATATTTTAATTTTAAAATAGTTATTGGAAGACTTTGTCAATCAAGATTCTCATCCAGTAATTGCAGATAATTCTTAAAGCATGATATTAAATGATATTTAAATAATAAAATTGCACGAAAAAACATATGAAATCATTTTATCCAGAATACAAAACTAGCATTTTTTTCACAAAAAGTGAGAGTTTCAGAACTCATTTAACCAGCCATCGGACAGAAATCTTTAATCGACCACTTTTCGAGCTTAAAGTGAAATAATGTGGTATGAGTAAATATTTTTGGCATTCTGGCTCATGGATTTTGCATGCAAGCCTCCAAAGTTGAATATTTGACTCAGAAAATGTCAATATTTCATATTTATGACCAAGTGTATATAACAGTACCAATTTTAAATCAATTTATTCAGTCAAGTAATCTTCCTTTAAACAATCATTGTTTTCCTAAAACAAGATCGAAGTATATTTTGAAATACCACCTGCGACTTCCATGCACTAAATGCAGCCAATGTTTTGTCTCTGTAGAGAAAATTTTAAATTTCAATTCTGAAAGGTGTATTCTTTTTCAAAAGCAGACTTGAAAATAATTAGATATATTGATCTTTGATTTCATACAATGCAACAGGTGCATTGATAACAAATAAACGGAAACATTAAAAATTATAGTTACCTTATCGCATCTGCCTTATTAATTTTAAAAAAATCGATGCACGCAAAGAAGCTCAGGTGTCGGTTTGTCCTTTTGCAGTTTTCTTTGTTTTACATTTCTCCTCTTTATATATTTAACAACTTATATAACGAGCTTTCCAGAAAAATTACTCATAGAACTTTGTAAGTCCAGTATAGAATACCCATGTGAGAAAACAAAAGTGCATAGTCCAAAGAAACAAGACAAATTTGAAACAAACTAAACGATAAACGTAAAAAAGGAACAAAGGCTTGGAATCCACGAACCTCTTTACAAAACAGGAGTGGGATCGGGAGCTCATGAAGGGTAAACGTCCCCTGTCTTGCGCGCAACGCCCGTTATGGAGTCATTAATGTCAAAATCAGTGTCAAATCAGAATGTAAAAATCGGCAGTGTCAATTTGTTTCATATCCGAAAGAATTCGCACGAACTTCTATATAAATCAGGAGTGGGACCCGTTGTCGTGAAAGGTAAGCATCTCCTGTCTTGAGCGCACTTCTCTTCGTGGAATTCTTTAACTCTTATCCAAGTTAACGTTAATTTCGAGAAGAAGTCAACTTATTTTTGAATTACGGGTAACAGGTCAATGACTAGTTGAGATACAATGATACCATATAGATCAACCGTGATGGCGACCAGGGACGACTACAACCTTGATTTGATGTATCTTATGCGACAGCTCTCTTCAGAAAATCATGATACTTGGAACAGGCACAAGTATTGAATCAACTGCGAAACATAAACCCCATAAGCAGGGCAAGAGAGAATATTGCCACATAAATATGGGAAGTTTACAACAGTTGTTACAAAAGTTGAAGTCATCTCGTTTGTCGTAAATCTTAGAAACAAGCTTTCCCTCTATGTCAATTTCGAGAAATAAATCAAGGTATGAAGCAGATTTTGCTGAGTCTGTTGTCTCCTTAATTTCTAGTTCGCTGGAATTAATTTGGTCAAGATGTTCACTGAACGGAGGATTATTCAATGACAAAACACCATCGATATAGCGAAACGTAAAATAAAACGAACTGGCCAATTTCTTTTTGTTATTTCGCAGTAGTCCATAAATGAATTCTCCTTCATACGAGTACAAAAACAAATCGGCTAGTTGGGGAGCACAATTTGTGCACATCGGAATGCCAACGGTCTTTTGTAAACTAGCCCACCAAATTCTACAAAAATGTTGTCAATAAGAAAGTCCAGCATTTTGACAATATCACCTTTACTGTATTTATTATCATAAGCGATGTGTTCTCTAGCAAAATGAGACATTTTTTTCCTAATACCAAAATATTTATATCTTGGATTTCCATTTTGTTTTACAAAACATTGATGAATCAATTTCTTAAGACAGTCTTTAAGTTGTGAATGTGTAATCGTGGTATAAAGAGTAGAAAAGTAAAACGTTTGAATACTTGTACAAAACTTTAAATGATTGGATTTGAGGTATTGAAGCAGATCTTTCTAATTTTTTAATATCCACATTTGATTAATGTTGTGATGGTAATGTTCGTCTGCTGGAGTAGTTATTCCCGTGTAGCGTTTTCAACTAATACTAGGCGGAGCTGTTTTTCAGGAAGTTATCTGTCGACTTAGTAAGTTTGTTCGAGTCTACGTTTAAATCCGTGTATTTGGTCAATTGTTCACGTAAATGATCCCTTTGCATCTTCAGTTAAATGCTAATTCAACACTCTAACATGTTTCTAAAATCGTGCTCTAATTGCAACATTTTTGGGGGTAATTTCTCGGTGATTTCAATCCCATATGCTGTCCTTGAGTTAGACCTGTTAACGCTATGGGTTATCCTTAAGGTTAAGCTAACCAACGGAAGGGCGGGCGAACGAAAGAATAGGCGTTATAGCTATTATATACAGTCCGAGTAGCGGGATTATAAAGATATATACACTGCATTTAAACGGAAATGCAAAACTGCCCTTACCGAATATAAACGAAACGCGTGTTGGTTAATTTTCTTTTCTCCGGTATTTAAATTTTATGTTCGTGTATGCTATCAGGTGAAACCAAATTAGCTGATGTGGAATAAAAAGTTTATTGTACTGCTGTAATGTGCCACCTAAAAATGTGTGATAAACTGGCACAAAAAGACAAAAGATTAACAAAGGTGTTTATTACTGTAATATTCATATGCTGTTACAAAAACAGTTAAGGCCATATTCATGAAAATGTTCAATAGTAAAACTTTTGGTTCCAGAGAAATTTTTTGGCGCGTTATAATGATCTAATACCTGAGCAGTTGGACCAAAGGTTCCCTTGGATATTCACCAGCCAAGTTGTAAGACTTTTCTGATATTAATTTTATCACACAATGTTGTACAGAAATTTGCTGCATTTGTTTAAATTCTAAAGAATTGAATATACGGGAAGGTTTCGAAATGTATTAAACTAAGTAGTTGTCCCCACCGTCGTATTTGGCTTCCGATTTCGATTTGTTTGGATTTGAGTGCTTCTTTTATTATGTTTGTATCTCGGACTTCATATGTTTCGGTAGTAATGCTACTGTTACTGTTGAGAGGTCAGTCATTGAAATGTATATTGAAATTCGCCAAATTTATTCAACATTGGTGAACTGTCATTGCTTATTTTGCATTACTTGATGTTTCAGATATTTGAAGCAATGTCTAAGGTTGTTCCATATTGAAATATTGGGTAACTGAAAATACCTAGATCCGTTAAACCGTTTACATTTTTCTAAAATTTTTACTTTTACATGGTTTTTGATAGCTTTACTATTCAAGTTTTTTACAGAGAAACTGCGGTCTGCAGGTTTGATTTGAATAACCATATCATTTAATCAATCTTGTTAGAATACTAGTATTAATGAATATGAATATTCATACATTATGATATATATTTTTTAAGACGAAGACAATCAAAAGACATTTAACCGAAGTTTTATCTAGTCATCATTGGCAGGGTTAATGTAGAGAATTTTCCAATCAGCCAAAATTCCATTAAAGGATGAAAAGCACATGTCAGAAAAGACCATGCGATGACCCCTACTTGTCAGTTCTCCTTTCGTTCCTGATTTGTGATTTTGTTGACGGCCATTCAATATTCATTCATGTCTTTAATCATCAATGAAAGTCAGTTACCAATATCATCACATGTAGAATAGCGTGCAATGGTACTTAGATAATCAACTTTGACATCAAACAAATTAGAAGTTGAAGGCCAAGGGAAAACGAAAAGAAACTTAGCCTCAGGATATCTGCAAACATTTTTTAAACTCCTAGACGAATGTATAGAAGATTGTGTTTACGATTTCTTACACTATTAAAAGTGTAAACCTTATTTCATAGGTTAGGATTTCCTCGAAAGACAATATATATCGTTTAAAGAAAAATAATAATGAACGGTGAACCACCTTTTATTCAAGAGCGAATTTATCTTGGCGATTTGAAAATAATAGTGAAAAATAGGTTTGCAAAATTGCAAAGAAACGTAAAAACAATGCACACTCATTTGCGATGTGCGATTTCCAAATTGGTGATTTACGGAAATCGAATGTTAATTAATGTCTCTGATTAAACAATAAGTCAGTAGCTGCCACAATAAACTTAAACCAGTTTCAACTTTTAATCTTTTACATCTTTTCTACGCGCCTTGGAAGTGGGTTTGTGGGGATTCTATCGCACTCCACCCCACCCTCGCTTAAAGAGGGAGAGACGATTTGTGTCATATTTTAAAGGAAAAGCAGATCATCCTGTCTCTGATTCCGTTCATATTTTAAAACATAAAAGTATATCTATTTTGAATAAATATGACTAGTTTTTTTTCAATAAATAATGCTAGAATTAAAAAATGAGAACTCATATAATTACAAATAAGATGCGGATATCACCTTTTTACCATTAGATTAATTCGATAAACCAAAGTCTTACTGGTAGTCATTGTGACATAGCAATAATAAATAAAAAGTACATAAAAATCGTGCGTTTTTTATAGCTGTTCCCATTATCTGTTTAACCACCTACTAGAAAGTATTATTTTTGCTTCATTTGAAAAGTAAAAAATCGGATAATACAGCTACAAATCTGTAATGTCAACAAAGTTGCCCCAGACAGAATTTATTAAGGTACAGGTGCAAACTTCTCTTACGTAATTAAGAGATAAATGTTTGATGGAAAGTTTTCTTTTGAGAAGAATTCTTCACAGTTTGAAACCGAGAAATAATAACAGATTCCGAGATATCCAACTGTGTAATACATTTCCGACTACAGTCATGTTTTTATATCGCTTTTCTCACTGTGCGGTTGTCACAGTCGGTCGTCAGCTAATATTCCATTCAAATTTTTATCAGATAAGACAAGTAATTTTAGATCATGTTTATATAAGTAGAGCAGTTTTTATGTCTGAAAGCTTAGAATAAACAATGGGAAAAGTTTTGAAAACATTTAATGGAATTACAAAAACAGATTTCTACTTAGGAAATCATTGAGATCCGTTGCGTATCCTTTTATCAGAAAATGAAAAGAAAGCTGATAGTTTTTCTGTTATGAAAATCTGATTCGGTAGATTTCTATTTAGGTTATACGGTATATTGTCCTCAGATTTTGTCTAGAAGAATTAAATGTCGATGGGGGGTGGAGGATTGAGCCTTTTGAGCGTTGTATTCAAAATGAAGTTTTATTTTAGAAATAATTAAAACGCATTTCTCATATTTTAAAAGGAATTCGAAGATATCAAAGGGGCAGACAGAAATCGTTAAGTCGGAAGACAGACAAGACCATTGCCAACAGAATGAAACGAAAGACAAACATAGAGCACACAATATTACACTGAAAACTAAAGCTGGATTAACACGAACCCTACAAAAACCAGGGTAAGTTCATTTGCTTCGGAAAGATAAGCAACTCCTGCTCTACTAGTGGCACCCGTCGTGTTACTCAGTAGTCAAAGCCGGTATAAAGTCACAATCGATGTAAGTCACAACCGGTATAGGAATCACTAAATATTGCCTTATTTTGCTGCACTGCTTTTCAATACAATTAATAGAATCGTTCAACTATACACATTGCTAGTTAACTTATTATGCACATGTTTCGAGGAGTATAGATCTCTCGTGAACAACGCTAGAACAACAAATAAAAAACGTAATTAAATAAGTACAAACAGGAAAAAGGAAGCAAAACTGACTGCACTTCATTGCAAATACAAAAGCCATCTTACAGATTATTGTTTAAACTCTAATAATCTGAAAACATATTAAAACCGTACAAAAGTGAATAGTGTTCCAGTGGGAAATCTAAGTAGTGTGTTACAGTTATCCCAGTCCAAAATAGAATACAGGTGTAGAAAGATACTTAATTCACAGCCCAGAAAACAAAACAAACTCGAAACAAAAATAAAGTCAAACGAAAACACTGGTTTGGACTCTACGAACTCATACAAAACAGGAGTTAGTTTCGGAAGGCGGAGCACCTTGTACCTGTTGAGGAATCTTCTTTAATTTTTCTTTTTTTTCAGGTTACTTGTACTGTAATACTACTGCAGATATGTTTGGGTGTTGGAATTATACCAGAGCTGGTACGACAATGGCCAAGCCTTGCCCGCCTTTACCTGGGTTTAATACAAAACGTAAGGGATTAGTTCATCTAGTTTTTCCTTTCAAGAATAAAAAAAATTCAAGAAGTCAATTTGGTTGATTTCCAAATAAAAGGAAATTGATCTTTTTTGTTTTAAATATTCACTAGAAGAAATTCTATTTTTCATTATGATTATTTATTTTGCAGAAAAGCGAGATTTTTTTTTTCGTTTTATGCCCTTTCAAAGCCTTTGTTGCTTCTAAGGATTCTATTTTATTTTCGATTATAATGAGATGTATCATTTATTTAAAGACTTTTTATATGGCTTTATTATTATTATTACATATATCTGTGCTTAAAACTAATGTTCGTTCCCAATATAATAACAACAGTATTAGCAAAGATTACAGTAGGACAGTACACCTGGGAAACTGGAATCTGTGTTTTGTAATGTTCTATATAATATGTCCGAAGATGGTTCTAGTAAAACCTTGATTCTTATTTTTATTTTTATATACTATTTCATTGCAGGGATGGCATACAAATATTGCACAGAAAATGGTACCTGGTTTTACAATCACACGCTTAGAAAATATTACTCTAATTACAGCGAGTGTCGGATGACAAAAGAAATTGAAAAGGTCAGTCTGTCTTTAAAATGTATTGTTTCACCTCTTTGTAATCCTATGTAAATGATTGTTTAAGAAATTAAGGAGACAAATAAATGATTATCCACTTCTGATTTTTCAGTCTTTAATTACGCCTATTGGATAGGAAAGTCAAGATATATTGGTAACGTTCCTACAAAAAAGCATCGACTATGTCCGCTAATTCTTCCTTTAGCGAAGTAAAACACAGCAAAATTCACTGACCTTCAGGATGTTTGATTCCACAGCTTTAATATTTGAGTTATACTTTGGGCTAACAAGTTTTGAATATTTTTATTTTGAATTTCTTTAAATAAATTCGTCTGTAGTTCTATTTATTATACATGTTGTAATTTCAGGCAATCACAGATCAGCTGCATAAAGACTTTCGCCATGTCTACATATCATTAGGAGGATTTTCCTTATCCATAGCCTTGTTGTTAATTTCATTATTCATTTTCTTCAAATTCAGGTATGTTGTAGCTCTTGGCATAATTTACAATTAAGTTTAGTTAAACTAAGCCTACACTATGCCTTGGTAGTTCATTGACAAGCATTAGATAGAACTATTTGTTTAGATAAAATAAATTAAATACGATGTCGATCAGAAATCAAAGTTGAGTACTGCAACATCTTAGTAGGGGAATTCAAAAATCAAGGTCGGGTAATTCAACCCTTACGCCTACCGGCTTAAGCAGAGAATGCATACCAACACCATTCATAACATCCATTGAATGCTTGGAGTATTACATTTTCTGTACATTTTTCCTCCAGCGTAAGCTTGTTGACAGCAAATTTCATTAGGCATTTTCAATGGTGTAAGTTATTCACAGAGGTTGTTGCACAAAAACTATACATAAAACCAATGCCAAACATAAACTGTTTTCATTATCAGAATGATTATTCATTAAACCAATAGTGTATGAGAAAGTCGAGTTTAAACATTAAAATTTGCCGATTTAAAATTCGAGGACAGATTAATTTTTGAACGATAAAGAGAGAGGTACTATTTATCGGGTCTTTTTAGAAATGTTTACCGCTCTAAATTAGTTTTCTACTGTCGAGAAGAAAACATAAACAGATCTATGAAGGTTAAAGATAAGCCCAAATAATCTCATATGTTTATATACCTCAACTGGTTTGTTGTTTGATACTTCAGCTTAGAAGGAATTCTCGAAAATAACCGAGGTCATAACTCAGAAATAAGTTAGATTTTTTTCTAGATTACCAATGTCTAAATTTTTGCTTTTATTTGCTTTTACACTTAACTCAAACACAGAGTACGTTTGTCATAAAAAATCCAAATCTGCATGGATGACTCTTGAGTCCTGGACGGTATTATCTACCCAGCAGCCTTATCACTTGACTTGGTTTTTCTGATATCTTTTTGAAATTTTTTGTAACTAACTTAATCAATAAGCATGAATCTGATGAACATATTGACTGCCATTGAAAGGTCTTTTGTTTAATGGTTATCATGTTATTGTTTTTCTGAAGTTTTTTATTTCAAAGTTTGGAGTTAATGTGACTCAATTGTTTTAACCTCAAATTTAAAGCCGGAATCGGGTATGCAGGTAAAAAAATCAATCTGACTAGTTAAAAAATGTGTCAAGAAATACCAAGGGATATTCGAGGAAAAGGGAAAATGTAAAAGTACTGACAAACTCCTGAGAACAACGAGGACAAGACCAAAACGACAAAAACACAACACTTTAATCTAAAAAACAAATGAACAACAAGGACCACACCAAAAAACTGATAAAAAAGTGTACATAATTATCTATTGAAATAATTCAATAGAAAACTTTGGTTTTAATTTAATAAGATTCATTCTTGATTATTTATTATAAAATATCTACAAAAATATAAAGCATAATAAATAACTGAAATCTATTTTAATCATAATATTCTACACCATCTTAAATTACAAGTCTTTAAAAAAGGCGATGGTTTGTATATACCCTAGGTCTGGTGCGACTGAGACGTGAAGACACTAACATAATGTTGGAGCGAAAAATCATGTTTATTAATGATATCTCGTTATTGGAAATTTAATATTTTATTTTCGTATTGCCAAACCATAGGAATCCCAAAAATCCACAATAAATAGATAATAAATAAATAAATCCATATCAAAACAGGATGCCAAATTTATCCGAAAGAAATGCTTTTTGGCATACTTGTAAATATATGTAACATACTGCAGAGATCTGTGGAATAAAAAAAAACTTTTTTTTTGTGATATCCTCGCCATGTCAACAACTTTTCAGCACACTGTGAAAATAATTTAGGAGTGCAGTACTACATCTATGATAATTAACGCGTCTTTGAAAATGTGTTTAATTTCTATCCAGTGGTTAAGAAAGAGAAGCAGATAATAAATCTGCATCCGGAAAAATGAAATACGAGGGGCATAACTACCCTTATTGATAAGGATTATGTTCAAATTTGGTTCATTTTTGTTCAGTGGATAAGACGGGGTAGCTGATTAAAATTGTTGCCCGCATCCCTTTTTAGCATATTCAATGATATTGCAAGTCAAACATACTGCACTGAATTTCTAGGAAAAAAATAATAATTATTGATAAAGAATCTGTGAAAGTTTTTCTTAATTTCTATCGAAGAGCAGTAGCAGGTTAGAAATTGTACCCCTCGATTTTACTTCATTTTATAAGTCAAAATATAAG
Organism: Geukensia granosissima; assembly: GCA_032357055.1. Classification (NCBI taxonomy): domain Eukaryota; kingdom Metazoa; phylum Mollusca; class Bivalvia; order Mytilida; family Mytilidae; genus Geukensia; species Geukensia granosissima. The sequence continues at coordinate 349 of JAULBM010290272.1, read as the reverse complement.
TAAAATTTAAAATATTGATTTATTTTTTAAATAAAATAGAAGTTACAACACTACACCTAATAAGAAATCAGAAATTTGGTTAAAATTTCTTCAGTGGTTGAAGAGATGTAGTGAATAAGAACGGGTATCGCCAACGACAACGTAAACGCAAGATATTGTAGTGATCCCGAAGGTCTCTCTGCTAGAAACAGGCCTCACAATAAGTATATCTGTTCTAGATAGTTATTTCATAAACAAGTAAACGTAACGCCCCAATTTAGGTGGAAGTGTAATGGAATGATGCACCTGACTCACCCGAGATCATAGTGCTTCCCTGTCCCGGTGTTTCTTGCACTTTTGGGTTGGACTA
>JAULBM010290253.1:0-12612 GCA_032357055.1 Geukensia granosissima | reverse complement strand
GCAATGATCCTGTCACTGTTGTGTAAGTTCCTACAGGACATAACCCACAAGTTCCATCACCAGTAACATAAGTTCCTTCTGGGCATGCCACTAAAATTTATGTCGAGGCTTTTAATTTTCTAATTAAGCTAGCATAGATTAGCATAGATAACACGAAAATATAAGATAACAGTTAAACAAGTAACAGTGTGGATAAACGGGCGACTGGTAACCGTCTAGATCACAAGGTTGGGGTATTAAATTGGTTCATTATAATTGATAAAAAGATTACCCCAGACCGTGATGTATTGCATGTGTTTACGTTCATATCCCCATTTAGATTTTACTTCCTGAATTGTTGGATTCATTTTTTTCTTTTCCATGACAATTTTGTAATCATAGTTTAAAAATATTTTATTTGCAAATAACATAATAATATAATTGCAAATGAGATTGGACAACAATTATACAACATTATATACGTCCTTTCCCTGTAATCATATATTTGTATAAACTTAAAAACCATTATTCTGCTTTAACTGATCTAACAGCGATTGTAAATACACACCGGCTTTGTCTACTGAGTAACTTGACGGGTGCCACCAGCTGCGCAGGAGTTACTAATCCTTCTGGAGCACAGGAATTAATTCTAGTTTTTGAAAGGTTCGCGTTACTCCAGCATAATTTTCACTGAAGTGTTGTGTGTTCAATGTTTTGTCTTTGTTTTTATTTTGTTGGCCATGGTCTTGTCTGGCTTCTTATTTATGATAGCGTTTGCCCCTTTAGTATCTAGGCCTGTTTTTATCCGAAGAAAAGATTCTTCCTTTATATGGAAGCTGTTGTGATTCTTTCTATCTTTCTTTAATATACAGCGTATCAAACGAAATTGTCCTTCGGCAATAAGCAACTCCTGCTCCACTAGTGGCACCCGTCGTGTTACTCAGTAGTCAACGCCGGTGTATAGTCACAATCGATGTTGGCAAAATCGGTATAGGAACGGATTTGTATTCATGACAGTCGGGAGATATCCTTTGTTATCTGTGAAATGCATGTTTTAAATCTGAGGCAGATTTAAATATTCACACCTAAAGATAAATCAAAATAAGTTTTTCTTGATTTTTTGTCTGCTTTTGTTTATTATATTGACTGTTCGTTCTAACACAACACAACGGAAGTTTAAATAAACGATAAGGGGTATGCTTTATTGTTGACACTTTATTGTTGTTTCCTTAACATTTTCGGGGCCCGAGTGGTCGAGTGGTCAAGATAGTTTATTAAAACATATAGGCACAGATCACTGTATCCTATCACGTATATGACGCGATTTCGAGCCTGACGTTGATCCCTACAAAAACGGATTGCGTTTAACTCGCATCGCACGTGATAAGATCTGTCAGTTACCTGCTCAAGACTGGTGGTTCACACCGGGTACTCCGACTTCCTCCGTTGGTGAAACTGACCACTGCGATTTGACTGAAATATTGTTGAAACGAGCGTTAAACCCCAATCAAAAAACAATCTTTAGCATTTTGGAAGAAATTGTGGTTTTATAAGCCAAAACATCAAAAGCCCTGTATTAAATTTTCTTTTAAATATGTTATAAAAATGACAGATACCCAAACAACAGCACCTTTACATGTCTTTAATGTTAGGAAATATGCATATTCCGTCATTATATACCCCATAAGATCTTCTAAGTGTAGTCTAAAAACACTTAGACAGCAGCAGTCTAATTTTTTAAAGAAAATTCAGACGGTTCCGAGATTTATTGATTTTATTAAACGAAAGGAATTCGAAGATACCAAAGGGAAAGACAGAAATCGTTAAGTCGGAAGACAGACAAGACCGTGGCCAACGAAATGAAACGAAAGACAAACAAAACATATATCACACTATACTGAAACACGAACCCTACAAAAACAAGGGTGAGTTCACGTGCTCCGGAAGTGTAAGCAACATTTGCTCCACTAGTGGCACCCGTCGTGTTACTCAGTAGTCAAAGCCGGTGTATAGTCACAATCGATGTTAGTTAAATCGGTATAGGAACGGATTTGTATTTATGACAGTCGGAAGAAATCCTTTGTTTTCTGTGAAATGGATATTTCGTATCGGTTAACCAAATCATGATGGCGACCGAAAAACTTCCTGAGTGATGACTCTAATCTTTCCCTGAGAAACCCTTGGCTCAGTACCTTTCTAGTCAGCTGCAACCCTCTTTCAATAAAATCCTGATAAGAAGCACAAGCCTTGGGGTAGTGTATCAATTGAGAGATATACACTCCGTATGCAGGTGCGGCTGGAATGTTGCTAGACCTGAACGAAAAGTTTACAATTGGAAAATTAAAGTTATCACTATTGTCATAAAGTTTTGTTCTTAACCCGCCCTTACTGTCAATTTCTAGGTGTAAGGCTAGATGAGAAGCAGACCTTAAAATCTTTCAATTACAACGAAAGCACTATAAGTTTTGTATCGTGAACCGAAAGATGGTTACAACAGCTATCCGTATATTTTTTCTACATTTTTATGGTTTCTATATGCAAAATATTTCCCTTTCATAAGCTATGTAAAATTATATCATTCTAAACCACTTGTTACTCAAAAACAAGGATGGTGATACAAACCTTTGTTGTCATTTTTGAATTCGTATACAATAGACTACTGAATAAATATTCTAAAATTCTACCGATTAAAAGTTGGTTGTGTTCTACCTTAAGCCGCTTTGTTAAGCTTAACTATCTATCCTATCTTATACCACATATTACAACTGATAGCTCAAATGTCCTATCCTCTGGACCTTAGTTTATTGTCGATAGGTTTAATTATTGCCTTATACTTCGTTCTTGTTTTTAGTACCAGCGACGTTAACAGAAAAACAACCAGTTACTTAAGCAGCATACTACTGGAAAGACCGTTGACGCATTGCATCGTATTAATCTATTTTTTGGTCACATTAATACAAAAGTACCAATGTTGAATAATATGGAGAATTTTAGGCATTCTATATGTCATCAATGGCATTAGAACCAAAACATAGGAGGTCAAATATCCAAACATAGCAAAAGAATCACCCAAATCCAAACAAATCGAAGTCAGTTTAAAGCTGCAAAGCTGCTTTTCACGAAACATTATATTTATAACAACACAAGAAAATAAGGAATTTTTAGGCATCAAATCTAAATGAGAAAATAGACCGAAGTATTTATTATATTGAACTTGTTAAGGAAGAAGTTGGTCGTGCCGATTTTAATAAAAGCCTCTTGCTTTGAAATCGACAAAGAGGTGACAAATTATATTGCTAATCAATTTCATCTCGGGTTTTCCATTACATTTCGAGAGACTAGTGGAGCATGTGACACACAAAATGATCAATAACAACTATTTTCGCATCGTGTTCGCTATTCATTAGACAATAACGGGTTTCTAAGGTACGAGCTGAAACCTATATTTACATAAAATTCATTTCATTTGATTTTTAATGAAGCTCAACAACCTATATATGGTTGGCACTAGCTAACTATCTAAAGTAATTTCCTGATTCTCTTTGATAACGGCAATGTCCTTACAGTCTTATTATTTCTGAATGAAATTGATTGATGAATATGTTTCATGTGTAGTTGTAGGTAATGATCGAATCTCATATCAGTTATATACAGATTGAAATATCGATGCGGTCGTATCGTAATATATTGCCATTCCAGTGGTGAAATAAATTTTGGTAAGCCAAACGAAATTAAAGAGATAAATCTATTTACAAATCCCTTTCAGAAATTCCTGATTCGTTGTTGGTTTAACCTACTGTGGTTTTGTTTTTGTCTATTTCCCAGCCTCTTGTAGACGTTCTTCCCTATAACTGACTTTTTTTAATGGTTTCGCTTTGTTGAAGTATCAGTATTAAACCAGATGCACGGTCGTACTCACAGGATGACTGGACTCGTTGTTAGTAAATTTGTCAATATAAAAATAGAAGATGTGGCATGATTGTCCATGAGACAGCTGCCCACCAAGTGACAGTAGAATTTTAACTTCTACAGACCCCATCAAGGCCTTCAACAATGAACCAGTTTCCATACCATAACGGAAGCTGTAAAAGGCCCCGAAATACAAATTGTGAAACTTTACATAAAACACGACAATCGACCTAATCTAAAGCAAAAATAGTGAACATATAACAATAAATGACTAATAAAACACGACAACCACTGGGCTACAGGTTCCTGGCTTGGGACGGGCACATTAGTATGTGGCTGGGTTTTAAACATAAAAAACCCCATAATAAAGCATTTCCTAAACAAACAATATATTACCTGTAGTTCCAATTCCTCTAGCAGACATTTCACATACCAGTAACCATGACGATAACCTCCCCCAACTCGAATATACTTGTGCTATAAATAAATATATGAAAACTTTTTTTAATACACGGGTTAATGTTATTTGTATGAGGACAGTGTACATGTTCTTAAAAAGGGTGATGATTTATGACTAAAGCGATCATTAGTTCACTCTACCAATTCGGTATGAGAACAAGCTAAACAAATTCATAATAAGGAAAGTGTTGATACCATAATTTAAGGCTTTTGTCTACATTTAATGCATTTTAATTATATTTTCAATTTAAAATTCTGCACCGAAATAGTCAGTACATTATATAAAGTCTGGCCGAATAATATCACCTGATAAATTTATTTAGAACATTTCTTTTATTTACAATATAAATTTCAACACAACCTTGATGTTACTTTTAATACGAAAGTCTTGTTCCCTCTAATAGATTTAAAAATCTAAACAAGTATATCAATAAGTAATTAGAGGCATGTCTCAATCGAAAAGGTTAAACAGTTTTTAAAAGTTAAAAGGCGAATGTAAATTAAGTGAAAAAATACTTTATGTTAATATACATAAACCACAGGTTGTCTACATTTCTCATTTACTAAACCTTGAAACGTAAATTATACTTGTGCAACGTTGTATAGCAGCAAACATTGACGGCTTTGAAACTGACCTCTTTATTTAATAAATATAATGTAAATTGGCCATGTTTCGAAAATTAAATAATTTAAAGCCATTTTGCATTTAATGTATTTGGACTACAAACATAAATGACTTCTTCATTACTTTTCTACTTCTTTCCATGTCGGTTTTAATGACACAAAGTCAATATGTTTTATCCAATTAGTGTTGGTGACTTTAATCAGTGATGTTAATATCATGAACCAAATGTGCCATTTTCAAAATTTGATGTGGAATTGAATTTCTGTTTTCTTCCAAATATGTTACATACATATGTTACTTTATACTTACCGACTCGCATCGTTTGTGTGGTACTTTCAATAAACATTTAAGACATTCGTCAGATTCAGCCTAAGATAAATAAAGAAAATCTAGATATATATTTTTGTGAGAAGTGCACTTGAAGTCGACTTATTACATAACTATTACATCTAAAACGAAATGCTGTTATCTGGTTATCTGTAATTTTGGATTGAAAATATAAACTCCTTTTCACATTCAATTACAGGTTACATGAATGTGTGAAGCTTAAAAATGATTGATTATTATATCATTAAACATTTATGAAGATTTTAATTTCGGTCGATATGAGTTCCTATAGAGTAAATATTGATTGAAGCCGTAGTGAGCCTAAAAATAACGAATAACCTCAGCCTACAGCCTCGGTCAGTATTGGTGTCCATAAAAACCTCGACAAAAGCCTATAACTTTATTATATACAAATTGTTTAAACATTATGCTAGTCTGTAAATGTTATCAATGAATAATATAACAATTACTGTATATCCGCATGTTAAATATACATTTATTCGTTAATTTTTTTCAAAATTAGGTATTCAGCTATAACTGTGTAATTCTAATAAGTTGGGGCACTCGAGATGAATTGAATATTGCTGGATTTTGATCCTTTAGTTGGCGTAGGGTTACTTTAATTAATTTGCCCTTTGAACAATACGGATCACACTTGAATTATACATAGATGTTTAAATCAAAACAATAACGATATAAAACAAACTAATCGGAATATCAAATTTGAATATTTCATAAATATAAATAGGATTAGATGAAGAGGTATTGAAAGACCGAAGTAGGTCATGATATAAGTTACACCAAATTACAATATACTGAAAAGGCAGGACATATATTGGTCTGTTAACCACTGACAATATTCCAAAAATATAATTCCATTGTATAATCCGAAGAATAACCACTACTTTGATAACTAGGGGCTGTTGTCATTATGCTGATGACATACGAAAATTTCAAATCGTGATCGAGGCCACACATCAAAGATCTTGGCAGAATTTTATATCCTATATTCAAAAAGTACATGTATTATCATGATTGTAATTATTGGGCGTTGGTATGTGCAGTGAAATGAACATGAAATAAAACTTGATATCCGGGAATGTAATATATTGCAATGAAATAATACCGTGGACGCAGCTGTTTTATTTATAAAATTGTACATCCCTTTTCCAGGGACGTATATAATGTCTATTATACATCCCAGTCTTGTCTTTACAAATTGAAAAGAGTATGCGTACTATGTATTTATATTTGAATTGATCAAATATCAGTAATTTTGTCAAAAATCAATTAAATACTCTGTTTATATGGAACTGCAGAATTTTGTGTCAAACGATAAAGCGGTTAATTTTGTGGGATCTATATTTATACATGTATCTTCGCTAGTCAATGTATTTACACACTATAGAATGAAGGGAGGGGACACGTCCTCTTAAACCAAAATAGAATTTTACCAATGTTTTATAAATATGGTGAATTTTATCATGCTATAAGCAAATTTCAAGCATTAACTCCTCACCAGATGGTTAATATTGATCTCAGTTTTATTGTTAATATACTTTTGTTTGACACTAGGCGTTGTAACTTTTGGCACTTTTCCAAATTCAACGTTTTGCATGTCAGAGGAACAAAGCTGTTTCCTACTCTGGGTTCAGCACAAGTTTATTGTACAGTTTACTGCCAAAATAATCAGGATTTTACCATTAATGCCTCATAAGTATCGAATTAATTTAAAAATATTTAACACTTTGAAATATACTGACTTTATCACAAAGATATATTATGTACAGTGCAGAATACAAAATTGTCCCCAGTTATAATGCCAGTGTGATTGAGGAAGCTGTAAATTCCACTTGACTTTAAGAAGGGGGTAGAATAGTTTATTTTTTAGCTTTTCGATTTCTTTAAAAATTGGAGAAGTTTATCAGGGCAAAAGAGGACTGAAAAGTTTATTAATTTTATATTTAACTTATGTAAAATCGCTCACCTAAGTGAAATACTTTTAAAATAGCTTTTAAAAGGATATTATATACTTAAATGCATGGTAATGTTATAAGTTGATCGACAATTCTGAAATTCACTGTCAATCATGGACAGCCCATGGCCATGTGTTCTCTGTTTGCTTAATTTTAAGAACGAATATATTGATGATCCTCTTGGACCTTTTAACAGTTGTGTATTACATGTAGTACACCTGAAACTATTCATAAAACACGACAAACATCCAAATCCATTGAAAATGGTGGACTATTTAAACAAGAAATCACTGGCTTAGGAGGGGCACATTAAGTATGTGGTGGGATTAAACGAATTTGTGAGCGGTCAACCCTCCTTCTAACCTGGGACAGTGATGTAACAAAACAGCAATAAAACACACGATGATAATCAGTTGAAATGGATTAAAAACTTGAGGTCGATACTGAAAACCGAAAAGAATTACAATAAAAACTTTTTATGATACAACAAAATAATCGAAAAAGAACTCGCAGTTACTGTCTTCTAGTTCAAAACTCCAAAGCAACCGATCATGTTTCCTTAACTACGGAATATATGAAAACACGTCCTTTTGGGTTTTGTGTTGAAATATCATTACATGTAATAGTAAAAAAATCCTGGGATTGTGCAAATGCTAATTTGAAAATATTTAGACAGGAAGTAGAAAATGTAATACAAGTATAAACTGTTTAGTTAAGTATTAAAATATCTACAAGAAAGTCAGTGTTAGTACAAATAAATTTTATAATAATGCTGTGACGAAATCCTTCACGGATAAATTTATTAAGATGAATTTGAAGCCCATGTGTGTTAGTCCATCCAAATTTTGATAATATTTTTTATATTTACAATAGAATTTAGTATATGTGATAACTATTTTGGGGCAACGAAATTTTTTTAGTTATATGGAGATTGCGTTTATGAAAATCTGAAACGTTGCTTCCAACACTGGCATAACGAACAAGCTGAGAAATATATACAATGTACGAAGGAGCCAAAGGAACGTCCCCGCCAAGGAGGGGGGATTAACAATTGGGAATGACAAATCGTCCCTATATTTTAAGCTATTATTATTGGTTTTATAAAATGTTATTTCCGTTGGAAAATTCCGTTTAGTTATCACTGTATGGATGCATGTGTGTTTATGTTTGACTTTCGTTTTATTTACCATGGTCTTGTCTGTCTTCTGACTTAACGATTACTGTATGCCCCTTTGGTATCTTCGAATTCCTTTTGGATAAATCTCGGAAATGTATTTGTAGAAATCCGAGTTATTAACTGAAAAGATATCATCAAGTTAAAAACTATTTACCTGCATTTCAAAATTGATTAAGGTAAAAACTATTTACGAGTATCACCCTGGGGGCATTTTATGACTGCCGCTGTCGGTGATTTCATTGAGCATACTTTTATGGCGTGAAAGGTTTACCAATGTTGAATAAATATGGTGAACTTTGATATGCTATATGTACATTTCAAAGAGTAACCTCTCATCAGTAGCACTATCTAGAACAAAAAAAATACATATGATAAGTCCGAGATAACAAAAAAAAAAAATAGTAAAAAAAGTACACAAATCCAAACAAATCAAAATAGCAAGCCAAATCCAGTGGGAGGGACAACTACATTTACTAGGTGCAATATGTTTCGAAACCTTTTCGTGTTTCAGTGCTTTAGAATTTAAACAAATGCAGTTAATTTCTGTAAAACATTATTTGATAAATTTCATGTCAGACAAGTCTGACAACTTTACTGATGAATACTCTTTGGATCTCTGGTTTACCAGCAGCATAGACCCATAGGTTTATTAATATTGAATAAATATGTTGAGTTATGATATTCTCTTTATCCATTTCAAGGTAAATGCATTAGATCCAAATCACAAGACGTTCGAGATCAAAACAATGTAAAAAGTACTCAAATCCTAACAAATCGAAATAGGAAGCCAAAGCCAGTAGTAAAGGCAACTAAACTGTGCAATACGTTTCAAAGAATTTCCGTATTTTCAGTGCTTTAAATAGAATTTTTACAAATGCAGCAAAATCTTTAAAACCTTTTTTGATAAATTTCATCTCAGAAAAGTTTGAAAACAGGTCTGGGGAATATCCTTGGGGACCTAAGGTCCACCAGCAGTGGCGTCGAGCTGGTAGTTGTATAAATGTTGTCAATTTGGATATACTATATGAACCAAATTATAGGAAGACCGAAATCAAAACAGTAAAAGAAGTAAATCAATCCAAACAATCGTAAAAATTTACAATAATACAGTAATATACAATCACAGAAATACGCGACGTCGTACGTAACATGTAAGTAGCGGTAACGGAGTCAACGTCCAAGCCAAATCGAAGTTGCTTCACTGAAAAAATCCTTATCGTTGAAATGGTTAATCTTAGTTTTATTGTAATCAACAACACAAACACTTTAAAGGACAAGGTGTGATCGCCCTCAAAGCGTCTTGCAAGTCAAATCATTAATCTTTGGAGGATCTTTTGTTTCTTATTAGACTATCCAACTAAAAATCTAAATAATTTTCATTCCATAGTTGAATGCAAACTGGAGGTTTTTTGTGACTGTTTCGAAATGAAGCGCTAAATGTTTCCTGGACGTAAAACTGTCTTAAAAATGCACAATTTATCTTGCATTTCATGATTAAAGAAGATTGACATTCTTTTAAAACTGTTAAGTTTTTACGACTGAACAGAAATGGACTTTTATTTAATATTCAGTTCATTGTTTGTATTATCTCATCAAAACTTAAAATGGAGAAAAAGATTCAAAGCGTACAATGTATACCGCATCTTGTCCTTTCATATTACATGTATACTGGTAAAAAAAAGAAATGTTACAGCTTAATGCATTTACTATAGACTTAAAACTTTCTTGCTCCATAAAATTGTCAAAAGTGTTTATATCGACCTGAAATTTTTACAGAATGGTCAGCACTACCTAAGTTTCAGATTCATACAAAAAACCGGAATTTCCTTCTCTAATCTTTTGAGATTTCTAACAGTGCTTTTTTGTCCCAAAAATTGATAAATTTTAAATTCAACTGAAATTTACGACCACAAAATGCAACATTCTAAAATTTCAACATTTTCCGAAGTTGAGTGAAGAAGTTTTTGTTATTTCAAAAATGTGTTTATTACCTTTCTTGTTATTTTGTGACATCTGGTTTCCACTTTTGCAATTTGACAATACAAATAAACCACTTAATTTGTGTGTTTGAAGTTAAATTTGGCTTTTGAATACATGTTATTAACTTATGTCAGATGTGGATCGTGTCTTTCTAGCATATATTCCATATTGCATTGTATATTTGGCTCACCAGCGTTCATTATGACATACACTGTATATTTCATTTGTTCTTTAACTGTAACTAGTAATTCAAAAAGTTGGACCGATCTTCCCATGTTTGGTCCCTAGCATGTCTGATGAAGGTAAATCCAGAAAAGTGCATTACACTCACTTAAATTTGGCTTGTGAATATTTGTGATAAACTTGTTTAAGATGTTGATCGTGGAAAGTCATATATTTTATTTTCTTTCTTTTAAATTTTATTATAAAAATGAAAAGATATGGTTAAAAGTTAGAGAGACCGCACTCTAACCACGAGAAAAACAGAGAAATTTACAAATCTAGAAAACTCCACAGGGCCTTATACAATGGCGGAATACCACTCCTTGTGAAAAGCTCTAAATCACCTTAAATGTAACAAAACATTTAACACAAAGACAAACATATAACCACAATGCCTGACTTGGGACAGGCACATGAGACATGTTGTGGGGTTAAGCTAATTAGTGGGTATCTAATCCACCCCCCCCTCCCAACGAGTGGTCAAAGAAACAAAGAAAGAAAACAAAAGCAGCAACCGACGAATCATAATAATCAAACAGAAAGTCACCCAATCCGACTAGAGAGTACAAGTAATTACTATAAATATACTTAACACAAATAGATGCAAAAAAGATAATACATCTTTAATGAATGGTCGCAGTTACTGAAAGCAAGCTCAGGGTAAAATCCCTGATGATAAAACATCAAGCCTCTCAACACGAGATGTCATCAAACACAGTTTATGTCTGACGATTAAATAATCGTGAAGAAAAACAAGATGGATACAATGGCAAATGTATTAAGATTTGTGTAATGATGCGATCAGTTTATTTCCAAAAATGGAAAAAAATGACCATGCTTGTGTTGTATGGTCAGTTTTTTCGTGTACTGGAATGTACATTGGAAAACACGGTTTACATCTTTCCGACAATGGAATTTTGAAAATTCTCTGATTGTTATCTTTATATTTGCCTCATAGGCGTTCGTTACGTGATATACTGTATATTTCATTTGGTCCATAAATGTAACTAGAAATTAAAAAAAGTTTGACAGATCTTCCTATTTTTGACGTCTAGATTGTGCGATGAAGGTAAATCCTGACTTATGCAAGCTACATATTGTATCTTTCTTGCATATACTTAATATTTTTTCCTTTGGATATTATCACATATTTAATAGCAATAAGTTCAATTCTGTATGTCTATTATGGAACCTTTGGGATTTTTATGCCTACAGGGCTGATACGAGGGCTGATTAATTTTTTTTTTGTAAATCCATATTGGTTTTCAGGGCTGGTATGGGGGATGATATGGATTTTTTGTAGGAAATCCATATCGACCCTGACACGCGATATGAAAAGCATTGTGACGTCATTTTAATGAATAACATGAGCAGTTTTTACTACCAAAAATTATTTATCTCTAAATGTATGTATTAAAGAATTAATGTGTTTTAATTTACAAAGTTAATTATTTATTAAAACAAATTATGGACATGTCACTTTCCATTTCAATCCTTGGATCATCCCCAACAAATATCGTCTATCAGTCTAAAACCCGCGGGTAATTGGGTTGTCGGATGATAAAGAAGCTCATGTAGAAGTTGACATGGTATAATCTATAATCATATCTCAGATTGGGTAAAACAAATTTTTCCTACCTCTGAGTGCTGAAGGTCGTAGCTGGTTATCAGGTAGCATTTATTTTTATTTAATCAATCACGTCAAGACAACTCCAGAGACAATAATACATCATGAACTTTGGCAAAATGTTAGTTTGTGATATTTATCAGGGACGTATATAGAGAGGGATAGGAATCTCGGACCCAATACCGTTAAACCTATGTTAACAGCAACCGTATCATGTGATCTCGCGAGATTTTGATAGCGTCCCTTAGCGTGCACCAATTAATGGCTGCCAACGACTCGCTTCAATTTTTTAGACATCGATTGGTAGGTATTATCAACCACAATTATGAAA
>JAULBM010290242.1:0-15786 GCA_032357055.1 Geukensia granosissima | reverse complement strand
ATTTTGTTGGCCATGGTCTTGTCTGTCTTCCGACTTAACGATTTCTGTCTGCCCCTTTGGTATCGTCGAATTCCTTTTACAACTATACTGTCGACAGTCAAGAAAGGGCTTCAAATTACTGTGTTGAGCGTTCTCCACAAGCGGTGTTAATCAAATTTAGATATTAAAATTTTCGAAAGATCTGCTTCAATACTTAAAATCATATTCTTTAACATTTTGTACAAGTATTCATACGTTTGACTTTTAACCTTTAAACAACGATTCCACATTCACAACTTAAAGACCGATTTAAGAAACTGATACATCAGTGTTTTGTTAAACAAAATGGAAATCCAAGATATAAATATTTGGTTTTAGTTAAACAGATGTCTTACTTTGTTAGAGAACAAACCGCTTGTGCCAATAAATACGGTGAAGGTGACAATGTCAAAATGCTGGACTTTCTAATACACAATTTTTTGCCAATATGGTGGGCGAGTTTTTCAAAAGACCGCTGGCATTACAATGGGCATAAATTGTGCGCCCCTAATAGCTGACTAGTTTTCTACTCGTTTGAAGCAGAATTCATTCAGGGACTCCTGTGAAACAAAAAGAAATTGGCCATATCGTTAAATTTTATTTTTCGCTATATCGATAATATTTGTCATTGAATAATTCTACAATCAGTGAACATCTCGACCAAATATATAACAGCGAACTGGAAATTAAGGAGTCCACAGACACAACAAAATCTGCTTCATCCCTTGATTTATTCCTCGAAATTGACCCAAAGGGAAAACTTATTTCTGAGATTTACGACAAAAGGGGTGACTTCAACTTTCCTTTGTAAACTTCCCATATTTATCTAGTGTATTCCAGCTGCATGCCCCTGTCCAAGATCAGGTTTCGTGATTATCGAATAGCCATTGTCTTTTTGTAATTGTTCTGATTTTTATATTTACGAACACTGTATTTGGTCTGACAGTTAATCATTGCTACTAGATATTTCGTTTCATATTTTTTTAAATAGTCACAGAGATTTCAATTAAGGTACATGTAACTGTTGATATAAAAATTGTTCAAATTTCTGTAGACTTTTAGAATAATTGAATAAAATCGCTTTAAACTAGATATTTAAATTTTATTTTCAGGCATTGTTTGGCTATATTAATATGTTCTGATGATTTCAATAGACATAAGATACTGTAAACTATAGTGATCTGATTAATATATTTTGACATAATAATGAAGGGTTTACCTTCACACGCGGGCTGTAAGACAGTCCACTTTCCGTCATGTTTATGACCGTCGGCAATGCATTTCAAAACAGCCTGTCCCCGAATCGTGTATAAAATTCAGTGTCGTCCCATACAAATATGTAGTATTTTTCCATGTAAGATTAGGTAAAGGGTTTGGTGCACGACATGACACAGCTATAAAAATTTCATTGATGAAATGCATGGAAGTAAATATACCCTAGTAAAATATAACAAATATATACCATAGCTTTCACCTACTCAGATCATCTTAAAGAGAATTTCTTCGATTTATTTAACAAAATGGCAACCAAAACAAATTACTACTTACGTTCACAACTGGGTTGTTCATAGTTCCATTCCCCATTAGCTTTACATGTTAATTTGCTGTTTCCTTTTATTTTGTACCCTTCAACACACTGTAAACTGACTGTGTCATTAAAGTGATGACCACTTAAATTAAAAGTCTTTGCTAAATTTGAAGTGGCGTTAAGTTCTGGACACAAAAAATCTGCAAATGTAAAATCAAAATATGTTTGTCCTATTATATACGCATGGCATGACATATCGTAAAGATTCAAATAAATTAGCATTATCTCAGGGAATGGTAGTGTATCTGATTTTTTGTGGTTTTGGCACACATTAACAGAGAAAACTTCCGATTTTAATATTTTGGATTTCGAAGTACCTAATTTTTGGTTCAAATGCTACTGATGACAGGTTACTACTTGAAATGTGAATTTCCCTTTGCTTGAGTTGTATGCTCTTATAATTTTTTTAGTACTGGAATGTATATTGGAAAGAAACAGTTTACGTCTTTTCAACATTGTTAATTCTTATATTTTCAGTCTGTATTAAATTACCCGATACTTTTGGTAGGGACGCCTGTCTGCACGTCTACCTGCCTGCAGGTAGTTCCCTGTTTTTCTTCATATGATCCCGAGCGTACCCAATGAATGTTAATCCAGAAAAGCGCGTCGTACGCAGTAAAATGTAGGTGTTTACAATCATTGATTTTCCATTTTTGTCAATACTCTATATGTGAAAAAAGAGAGAAATGCAGGGCACCTTTTTTAGAACTTGTTTAGTGCCCCACGTCAATAAAGTGAACTAAGAAAGTTAAACGAGAAATAATGCAGTGCACAACCCAAAAAAGATCTGGAGTGTGTCTTTCTGGCATATAATCCATATTATTTCTTATATATAATATGTATTAATTTACCATGTTTATTAAACATTGGCAAACTTGTATTTGAAACCACTAAATCGATGCCTCTGTTGGTTCACAGAGGCCCCCGAGGGTATTCACTGGTCAAGATTTTGGACATGTCTGACATGAAATTTATAAAAAAGTGTTTTACAGAGGTTTAATTAATTAAACAATCCTATTTAATGTCTAGTCAGCTTTACCCTCTACCAGTTATAACACATGCATACTAAAGTATGTTTCACTGAGCTGAGTCTCTCACTTTTTATCAAATTTAGAAAAATCCCTTTGAGGAATCTTCATAATTCTTATAAAACGAAACAGAGAAAAAGTTCCGGTAACTTTTGTTTATTTCGAAAATTTTATACATATTCTTAGTTTTCCTCCACTCATATGGAAAATTGGAAAATTTCGTCGTTTTCCATTATAACAATATTTGCGCGGGTTTGTGAATTTTAGAAAATGAAAAATATTTTAATTGGTTTTATATCTATTGGCAAATATGTATGCGTAGTGCCAGAAAAAATTAGCTTGGCGGAACCAGAAATGCAAGAATTAAGACGTCGTCGGAACTTTAACTTTTCACAAAAATCAGCAATTTTCACATGAGCACAAGACAAACAACGACACCTGAGATACTTCGAACACCAAATTCTATTGTTGGTAAGATAGTTAAATCTCATTCTAAATTATCTTTTTGGGTTGTGCTATTGCTTTAAGAAATAATAACCACAACATGAGAGACTCAGTTCAGTGAAACGTACTTTAATGATTCGTTATAAGGCCTTTAGTAATTTTGGCTCTTTTAAAGGTTAATGATTTAATTTTAGATAAATATGTTTTTTAATATTTTACTAGAATTTAGTATAACATGCTGGATTATTTTTGCATTAGACTTGTATTTTTTTTAAATATATTGAATGTTGCCATAAATACTACTTAAAGTTTTGCAACACCTGTTTATTCCATAGTTTTCCAAAGGTTAAAAGTTGCTCATTGAAAATCTACCTAAGAAATTCTGACAATCTCCATATGGTCTCCTTTTGAAAAAAAGACTCATGCAATAAAATGATTACTGATAACGTCAGATTTGACGTCAAACATTTCATATTTAAAAAAAACGAATCAAATGTCCGACGTTGAAAAAAATAATGGAAATCAAACATGCAATGATTCTCGAGTGGTGTACTTTGTTGAGCTGCACAGTGAATCTTTAAAAAAATAATGGTAATCTGCCATTTTTTGCAACTTGTCTTTACACGGAGAGTGTAAAGACAGACCTCTTTTTATCGGTGAATGATGATGTTCTCACTACCGAATCATTTTCTAATAGATTAGATGCCACAATCTGCTTTCTTGGGACGAAGAATAAAGAACGTTTTCCTACCCCAAGCCCACTTCCAGAGGACACATAATCTTTATCCGTCTGGAAAAAACTGTTGTTTCTAGCAATCTAAAGGTGTTTGGCTAAAAATGGATACAATATCAAAACAATTATCTTCCGCCAATTTCTTTATTTTGAAATTTGTTCCTATAGCATGAATTTGACAAATTCAGGCAATCTAACGTTGAACTGATGTTAAATGGCGCCATCACTTACCGATGTTAAACAAGTAACAAACAATTCAACTCAAGCATATTACTGTAAACATTTATGTTTTCCTTCAAAGGTGATTCTATGTTTAAATAATCAAACGATCATTTCATGTGTTGATAAACTTCTTTGATAAGTATATTTATTTTTTCGCATTTTCAATTTTATTTGTCTGTCCTTCTGTCGTATGTATGTAGTATTTTTTTACACATACTCTTTATGAAACTTGTCTAAAGATGATTTTAACGAAAAGTTCTATTCTGTTCTTAAATTCATTCATCTTAGTTGTATTTTCTTACATTCGTTTCCCTTCTCCATTGACCATGGATTCGAAATAAGACGATTGGAGACTAGATCGTATGTGTCGATATTGGAATTCTTCCGTATTCATGCTGAAACATCTTATATCCAAAATATATTCGGTTGCGTTGCTGTTTTCTTTTCATAAACTTTCATTTGATTTTTATCAATTTTAAAAGTTAATTGAAGGAGATCATATGTGGTCTGTTTGCCATTGCAAATACATTTTCAATATCCTTTTTACTTCCTTAAAATATAGTAAATTCGTCATCTATTTTTCTTTTATGTTTGTTTGTTTGTTTATGTGGTGTTTAACGCCACTTGCAACAAAATTTGAGTAATATCGCTGCGGTCAGTCTTACTGGTGGAGGAAGCCGGATTGCCCGGAAAGAACCTCCCTCCTTGAACAGGTAATTGACAAACCCTATCACGTTCGATGCGAGTCTAAATTCTACTATTAAGTAATATTTTGTTTTTCTGAGCAAATTGGCTAAATATTTGATTTATATGATTACAAATTCAAATTAACTTTGATACTCCGACAATTTGTCGATATAATTTATCTTTATATTTAAATAAGTTATTCGATAATAAAACGTGCAGTTTATAGAATCTAATATCATACGACACTAGGATTGAATTCAAAGAAAAAAATGAACTGTATGCAATTTCCATTAACAAAAATATTCAACTGTTCGTTTTTCTCTTAAACCTTTTGAATTCATTTGAATTTTTTAAAGACGATTTGGGTAACAAACGCTAATTTCGTGATAATTGCACGTTTTTCATATTACTCGTTACGAGATTCGAAAAACTCTTTGTTACTTCAATTATGAAAAAACCACATTTTGACACAACATGAAGGAATGGATAATAATTAATGAATCTTTCATCAAATTTCATCTATATATAATTACAGTATGTTAGTATTTCATTTAAATACTGTTTTATTATTGGTCGAGACATATAACACGTGATTGGGTTACCTGTTTTCATATCGCAAACTTACAAAAATTGCATTTAATACTAATAATTATGTAATTATAAGTATTAAATGCAATTTTTGTAAGTTTCGAGCGATATGAAAGACAGTGACTAAGCAGTGACTCGGCACATTTTTAGCATGAAGCGCTTCTGCGCTTCCGCGCTTCATGCAAAATCTGCTCGTCACTGTCTTTCATATCGCTTGAAACTTAAAAAAAATGCATTTAATTCTATATTAATAAATATACTGTTGATTAAAAAACCATGTGGCAAATTCAAAAGGAAGTTATGGGAACTTTTCTCCTTAAACACTTTCGTCATTCAACACATTGATACAGAGGCAATACTTTTTTAAAAATAATACATGTTTTTTCTACACTGGACATGACACTGATAATTTGCCTGTTATATAGCAATTTAATAATTAATGATAAAATTGAGGATTTCAACTTTATGCTACTATAATCATTGTCAAGTGTATTTTAACTTATAGTACAAACTTAAACACATATTTCTACATTTAGGAAAAGGAGTACTTCAATGTTAAGATGAAACTCAATGAGAGTTCATATGATCTTGCTGAATAGCGAGTGGTACAATTTCATGACATTCGTATCCGTAAGATCTTTCTGATGAAAATGAGCTATGTTAATGGATCACATACGACGAATGCCAAATTCTACTTATAAGACTGTTAATTCATGCTTTATTTATCCTATGTCGTTAATAAGAAAAGAAAATACAGATCCTCACAATCAAAAATAATATTTTATTACAAAATGTGAAATGATTCGAATTTTCAATCGATTATCTAATGAATATCTTACCACAGATATTCATATCACAGTATCTCCAACTGTCCTGTGAATTATTTGTGTAACACCAAGGTTTTAACCCAGTTTTAGGATCAGGATTTCTACAATAGTTGCTCTCTATATCTAGTTGTCTGTAAGCTTTCGTAAAGTTGACTTTACGCCATGGAATGCAAGATTTTCCATCAACTGTGGTGTGGAATGTCCCTTTGTAATTTTCTCCTTTATCTGCAGGACTGACACAAGGATTATCTGAAACAACAACAACAAGGTACATATGGTACAAGTCGGGTTTTATAGAATTAATTAATGATATCCATTTTCTTCACAAAACCCACTATCACTTGTACAAAAAAATGTATGATTGAAATGTACAAGCAAATCTAGTGACAAGTACCATTCTTACTAGTTTTGGTCTCTAGCTTGTCCGTTGAAGGTAAATCTAAAAAGGATGTGGACTGTGTCCTTCTAGCATATATTCAATATTCTTTCTATTAAATATTATTACGGAGTTTTTCTCTTTTGCTGTGCGGAGGTGGTAAAAGGCTTTCCCGTGATTGAGTTGTATGCTCTAGTCTATTTTCTGGTACAAGAATTTATGTTGGAAAGATACAGTTTATATAATTACACAATTCTGGTTCTTTGGTTTTCTTTTGCTTCCTCCCTTTGTATTTTATCTGTATCAAGTTACTTAATCAATTATTCTGACCAAAAATTACTGAAATAGGGGATGGACAGCTCTTTGCCAGCAAGTTTGAAAAGTTTTTACAAGTTTGTATTCATTTCGAAAAACTGGAAAATTCGGAAGATTCAAAAGGTTCAATTAAATACTTGTTAATTTTGCAGTCATTTTTGTTTACGTTTTATCTTTAGTTGGTTTCAATTTGTCTTGTCTCTTTGGACTATGCACTTTTGATCTCTAACATTGGTATAGTACACTGGACTTGAATCATTGCAGTCAACAGAATGCAATTTCTTATTATAAATTTGTTGTGTTGGGAATTAATGCACGAAATGAATAGAAGAAAAAGGAAGGAAACACGATTCTGTAACGTGAAAGTAAACTGAGCATTTGCAGTAATTACTTATTGCAATGTTTATTAAGTTTGTACGTATTACCAAAGAGGCGTTTTTGTTTAACGCTAAATTGTCGAATAAATTTGTAACGGACAAGATATGGAATCAAGAGCAGTATGATTTTTGAGTGTCGTTCTTACATTTGCGATGTAGATGATAATGTATCAATCGCAATTTCTTTGTTAAAACAAATAAGAATCAACCGACAGCTGACAGTGCAAGCATGAAATGTTCGCATCCAACGGGTCGATGATGAAAAGTAAATGATAGCTATCTTGTGTTTAAGAGCCGTCTTCAATTTCAAAGCTTGGCTTTCAGAGTAGCCAGTGTTCAAAACACTTTTTTATTTGCTAGCAATTTGCAAGGGAATCAAACAATTTTGTAAAACTTTCACCAGGTCAATACTGTATGGGTCGTCAAGTCGCATTTTTGACCTTCAAATTTGGTTAAAAAATGAAAATTTATCTGATATATCGTTTGCATTAAAATGTCTTTATTTTTGTAGTATAATTGGTTCTACAGCTGTCACATATAGAAATTGCTCAAAATATGAAAATTATAAAAATACAATTTGTCAGCTATAATAAAGATTGCACAAACTTTGCATTATTAAAGATCTTTTTTAAGTATAAATGTTAAGTTGAAATAAGTTAATGATGTTTTTGTGCGCTCATATCTGTTTTAAGCAGAACAGGAAATGAGGTAGTTTTACAGAAAATTTAACAATCATGTTGAAAAAATATGACCTATTTTTGAACTATTTAAAAACACGGATGTTCGACTCCATTTTCACAACTAACTGTTGTGTCAAAGAATCTGCAATATGGAGCTTACCGTACCTCTGCCTTGAAAAGGTAATTGACAAACCCTATCACGTTCCATGCGATTCTTAAATTTATTTTGAAGAAATATTTTGGGTTTTTTTTGTCGAGAAAATTGGCTAAAAATTTGATTTATATGATCACAAATTCAAATTAACGTTGATACTCCGACAATTTGTCGATATAATTTATCTTTAGATGTAAATTATTTCTCTTTTTAAAGATAAAACGTGCAGTTTCAGTTTCAGGACGTTTAATTTTATTGTCGATATCAGTGTTAGCTTCTTATGCTTTCTTTACGGGATGCATATTTTGGCAAAACGTCAGCTTTTTTCATAGAATCTAATATCATACGACCCTAGGATTGAATTCAAAGAAAAAGAGGGGAAAAAAGGAATTCGAAGATTCCAAAGGGACAGAGAGAAATCTGCTAGCTTATTTACATTTCAATTTTTGGTCCTTATTTAACATGAAAACCTGTTCTAAAGATAGGGCAATTTAGACTTCGTGAAACGGAATTCGTAGATACCAAAGAGTCAGACACAAATCAATAGGTCAGAAGACAGACAAGATCACGGCCAACAAAATGAAACGAAAGACAAACATAGAACACACACCACTACACTAAAAACTAAATCTGCAGTAACGCAACCCAACAAAAACATTTGAAATTCGAAAGAAGGTTTGGGTAACAAACGATCATTTTGTGATAATCCCATAATTTTCCAAAATACTTTTTACGAAATTCGAAAAACTCTTTTTTACTCCAAATATGAAAAATCAATATTTTGACACAAATAATGAGGTATGGATATAAATTGATAAATCTTTCATCAAATTTGATATATATTTAAAATGATCTGTGTTCACTTTTTCATTTCAGACAAAAAATTGACACAAGAATCAAAAATCATTTAAGATATTTTTTAATCAAGGTTTAAGTGTTGGTTTTATCAATCAAAAGAAATTTGATTAACAACAAATGCAAAAATATATAAGTTTGCAACTGATATTATTAGTTTGGCATTTTTGCAACCTCTATCACTTTATTTTTATTAGGTTTGATTGACTGTTAGAAAAAACTATAAATATCCGATAGATAAATAGCAAATATCTACAAATATGGAAATGAAATTACAATGGGTAAATATCACAGATATAACCACAGAAAACAAAGGGAATTAAGAAATCTAGAGGTCTCCACAAGGCCTTCAGCAAATGAGGGTGGAATACAGCTCCTTGTATAAATCTCTAAATCGCAACGGGATTTAACAAATCTAGAGGTCTCCACAAGTCCTTCAGCAAATGAGGGTGAAATACAGCTCCTTGTAAAAAATATCTAAATCGCTCTTTTATTTTTTATCTAAAGGTAATAAGGAAACCATATCATTTGTCTAATTTTTAGACAAACAAGCACTGTCTGAGCATTTGTCGAAATCTAATTTTTCATGGAGTCTCTTGTAACAAAAGCTCTAGTTTTCTCCTTAGGATTTTAGACACTATTGATTTTATTAAGTTTCTGTTCTGTTGGCATTTGGTTTTTATCTGCGATCTGACTTAATCGGCTATCTCTTGGTATCGTATATCAGCTTCAAAATTCAAATATCATTTGAATCAAATACATTCCACCGCTTGTACTTTCTCCCATTTATACCATAAACGAAACAGAAAATGTTTCAACTACATGCTATGTAATTTCCAATATCCAATGGCTTAGCAGGTCAAACTAGATCTCTTAAGTCTATATGTGTAATCCATCTCTTTTGTAATACCACTCCTGTTTAGAAAAAGAACTCGAGCTTTTGTTTTTTGTTTTTTTGGGGGTGGGTTGTTTTTGTTTTATTTTTAGTATGCTTTAAATTTAACTTTTCTCTTTGGACTATCCACTTTTGATCTCTCACATCGGTATTCTCCACTTGACTTGACACAGATAATTTGCCTGTTATTTAGCAATTTGAAGAAATGGATTAATAAATTAAAAATTGAGGAATTTCAACTTTTGGCTTCTGTTACCATTGTCAAGTGTATTTGAACTTATCGAACAAACTTAAACAACCAAAAATTTATCTAGAGTATTGTGTGTTCTAACACGAACAGTACGAAAAATTAGAGTACTAGGAATAGGAGTACTCCAATGTTCAGAAGAGACTCAATGAGAGTTCAGATGATCTTGCTGACATGTATGCGGTACATCTTCATGATTCTGGTATGCGTTAGATCTATCTGGTTTAAATACAACATTACCAATGTTAAATAAATATGGAAAGTCAAAGATTCAAATATAGCAAAAGAAGTTCTCGAATCCAAACAAATCGAAATGAAAAGCCCAATCCGACAACAGAGACAACTAGTAAGTGCATTTCTTTTCGAGGCCTTTCCGTATTTTCAGTGTTTTAGCATTTAAGCAAATGAAGAAAATTTATGTCAAACATTGTTTTGATTTAAGATTTAAGTTTAACAGATTATCCTCCCTGACAGTTAACTTCTTGGTTAATGTAATATGTTCATGTATAAGGTTTACTTGACAGGAAAATTTGATGCCAAGTGTTTCAATAATAGCCAATAGCCAGCACAGCCTGCAACAGGTAAATGCACATAGATGTCTTCATACAGACGAAAGGAAAATGTTGAGTCCGAATTTGAAAAAAAGAGAATAGATATAACGGAAGTGCAACACACTTGTAGTTGTGCCAGAGTCACAAATTAATGTTTAGTTGATTTTTATGATTTCCTTCTATAAATCAAAAAGATTTCGAAGATATCAAAGAATCAGACAGAAATCTAAGTCAGAAAAAAGACAGGCCATGGTCAATGGCAATGGAAATCAAACATATAACACACAACACCACACTGTTAAGTACGGCTGTTAAATATATATTTGTATGCCTAAAAAATCCGAGTACACAGGCAACCACTCATGATCCTTTCAAGTAAATGATTTATTAAGTGAACATCTCTAGATTTGTGGAAAAAGTATTTCGAAGATACCAAAGGGGCAGACAGAAATTGTAAATTTAGTAGAAACACGAGACCATGGCCAAAAAAGTCAACAAAAGACTAACATAGAACACACAATACTGCATTGAAAACTAAAGTGGAGTAACACGAACAGTACGAAAAACCAGGGTGATTTCAGGTTTCCCGTTCTGTTGCTCAGTAGACAAAGCCGGTGTATACTGGCAATCGATGTTAGTCACAACCTGGATAGGAACGGATTTGTAGTCATGACATTTGCAATTACAAAAATTACCAATATTAAATAAATATGGAAAATTCAGGTATGCTATATGTACATTTCAATAAGTAACATCTTATCAGTTGAATTGGAACCGAAACATAGGAAGGCAAAGATTCAAATGTAGAAAAAGAAACACTCAAACCCAAGCAAATCGAATTGGAAAGCAAAATATGGTGGGCAGAGACAACTAATGAATGCGTAACTTTTTGTGGCCTTTCAATATTTTCAGGGTTTTAGAATTTAAGCAAATGAAGCAAATTTCTGTAAACCTTTGTTTGATAAATTTTTCATGTCAGACAAGTCTGACAACTTGGCTGGTTAATACCCTCGTGGACTAATGTCCCATCAACAAAGTTATCGACCCAGTGGTTTCAAAATATAAAATTTTCAATGTTAAATAAATATGAAAAACTGTATGCTATTTGAACTTTTTAAGGAGAAGTCTGTCATCAGTAGCATTAGAACAGAAACACATTTAGTCAAAGAAGATGGAAATTTTGTACCGGTCAGTCAAATCATGATGGCAACCGAAAAAAGTAACCAATATGATTTAACCAATATGAAGTTTTAACTCTTTTTAATGAATGATTATAATGAGTACAAAAGACTAGCAAAAGATACTTCTTTCATTCATATTTTATAACTGAATTTGATCTGACAGATAAAGGGAAACCAATGTTAAACCAGACATGTTCAAGGATATGACATGAACTTCTCCGGTACCGATGAACACGTGTTTGAATTCGTTGAAAAGGAAGTAGACAAAATTTTAAAATCAGCCGCAACAATATGGTTATGAGCGTTTACTTTTTTCTTAAAGACTGGCTGATGAAGAGGCTTTAAGAAATTTGCTTTACTGAAATCTCAATAAATTTGGATAGTTCTGCATTCTTCAGATTGTGCCGATTTAAACATTTCCCAAAGTGTGATATTTGATTGAATAATAAAAATGAATTATACATGTAAACAACATCAATTAATTTATATGTAACGCAAACAAATATAAAATTTAAAGTAAACCCATAGCAAGAACCATGGGAAAAAATTCAACTTTTAACACAAAAAATTAATTTGTGACATCTTTGCGCATACCTCAAATGAAAAATCACAACGAGACACATTCTAGTCTCACGAACGGTTTCTGATTTCAGTTTTTAGAAATGCCATCTTTCAGCTTATTACATAAAGTTTTGTCTAATTATTCAAAAAACTGTTGCTAATGGAGGGGAATATATTTTAACGCAGCAAATTTAAAATGTAACACTGTCGAGTTGGTATTTTCAATATAAAGGTAACATGACAATCATACTAAGAGTCAAATTTAAAATTTAACACTGTCGAGTTAGCATTTTCAATATAAATGCAACATGACAATCATACTAAGAAATCTTTATGCAACAAAACGGCCTCAGAAGGCCTATAGGGCACTTGTTCTTCCGGTTTCCCCATACAATGAACCCAATGTTAAAAGATTCATGTTTAACATACACGGCTATTATTTCACAATTTTTACCTCGTTGGAAAGGAAAATACTCAGTTTTTCAGTTCAACTGCAAATATATGGTCATGAGCTTTGCTTTTCACAAAAACTGTCAGAATAAATAGTCATAAAAATTCATGTGTTCATCATAACAATAGTTTTTTTGTCAGAGTGGGCTTTTACAGCTTGTTTTCTGATATTAGTTCTAACAATCCATACACCAAGAACATTTTTTTCCTAATACTTAATTGTTAAAAATGCTATTTAAATGCATACCACACTTTCACACAATTTGTTATGCTTTTAAAAACTTGTGTAAAAGGATTGTTCATTGTCAACTGTAACATGGGTATTCTACACTGGACTTAATCATGCATTTAACTTCATTTGATTTAAATGTCATCAGTCAACAAAACGTTTCTTTTAACAATGTCACAAATAACAATGTTACTACAGTCAATTCGCTTGATGTTCACCAGGAGTCATAACGATCAAACGGACAATTTGTGATGGATGTAATTGTAATTATTTGCGAAACTTTTATTTATATACATAAGCCCCCAAAGAGATTTTATTGGTACCCATTCCCTACGTCGTTAATAAGAAAAGAAAATACAGAACCTCACAATCAATGTATTTATTAAAGTTATACTGTTTCGAATATGATTTGTTTGTCAAAATTGACACGTATTTGGTATAAGTACATGTATTAGTTGGTCAAAGTTGTTTGATTGGTCGGAAAGTCGTACTGTCTGGATGTTAAAAGTTAAGTTATAGGTGCTCGGTTTCTATCATTCGAGCTATTGGAACTCAAGTGTTCAGTCAACTTTTTTTTCTTTCGACACATTGCATAGCATGGGAGATTCTGACCTGACGATAACTGTGAAGTAAAAAAATCGCTTGGTAAAAAATCGCCAGAAAAAAAAAACAGCTCAAAGGATAAATCTTTAGCAGAATCTAGTTCTTTTGCTGTTTTGGACCTTTTCAGGGATTATTTTGAAGATCGGTGAGAATCACTTAAACGCCAGTTAAGATGATGCATATCAAAAGTCAGAGATGATAGCCAAAAAGCTCAAGACCGTAACACCATACCAGTTTAAGTTCTCTGGAAACCAGAAACAATTTGATTTTAATAGTGACCTGGATCTTTATATTTCTAGAATTAAACGTGCTACAGAAGCTAAGGACTTCGATAAAATCAAAGATGTTTGCAATGACATTCGTGACGAAATTCATAGGCGAAATAAATCTATCAAGTTGGCAGATAAATCCCCGGGAGGTTGGGACACTGTCAAGGAATACTTGTAAGATGATTTGGCGTCGGATTCTGACGACGAAAGACGACTTCTAAAAGCTGAGAACAAAGCCGTGCGAAAACGGAAACAACGAAAACAGGAAATACTCGAAGGAGACAGAGCGCCGGATCGACACCTTCAACAACTTTTCCGAATTCATTTAGTTCTGCTGCTGCTTCAAATTCTGGAAATTTTTGTACCTACAACAGAATTTCTACAGGACCACGCTCCACAGACATCTGTTTTGGGTGTAACGAACAGGGACGCTGCAGACGTAACTGCCCCAAAATCACCACCAAGCAGACAACCTACAGCAATGACATTAATGATAAGTATTTTTCAGATACTTTTGTTCATGTTGTTAATGATGAATCTATGTTTTTTAATATGAAAGGTCAACAAAATTAACTAGTGTAAAAGGTAGACTTAAGGAAAATATTTAGTTCTGGAAAGTGTAGAATGTAATTCATTTGTATTGGATATAATTGAAAATGGCTATTCGATTTCGTTTGTTTTAACACCTTGTTTTATGGTTAAAGAGGTCTGCTTTCGACAATTCTGATTTTATAACAGAGTTGTTTAAGAATTATTAGAAAATGGTTGTGTTGAAAAAGTTAAAATCAAACCTACAGTAGTCAATCCTTTAACAGTTTCAATCCAAAAGTCGGGTAAAAAGAGACTTATTTTAGATTTGAGAGAGGTTAATAATCATGTTCTGAAATACAAAATTAACTTTAAAGATTGGAAGATAGCGCTTCAGTATTTTGATAAAGATTCTTATTTATATAAATATGATTTAAAATCTGGTTCTCATCATTTGGACATAAATGATAAGTTTAAAACTTAATTGGGGTTTTGTTGAAATAACGATTAATATATGTTTTGCATTTGGATTGACTTCTGCACCATATGTTTGTACAAAAACATTGCAACCTTTAGTAAAATATTAGCTTACACATGGTATTCACATGGTCTTATTTTTAGATTACGGCTTGGGCACGAATTCGGATTTCAGTAGTTGTAGCGCCGATACTTATTATGTATTAGATTCTTTAAATAAAGTTGGATTTGTAGTTAACAGTGAAAAGTCCATTTGGACTCCTTGTAAATCTTTGATATGGTTAGGACTGTGGTGGAACTCTGAAAACCATTCAATAAAAGTACCAGTTGAGCGGGTTAATGATTTAATTGTCAGCATTGATTCAGTTTTCTCCAGTTTGCCATATGTAAGTGAAAGAAGTTTAGCTAAGATTACAGGTAGAATTATTTCCCATTCACATGTTATTGGAAATATATCTAGATTAATGACAAGGAATTCATATAGATTGATCGAGTCTTGTTGTTCGTGGGACAGTAAGTTTTGTTTGTCTGATGAAGATGTTATTTCAGAAATAAATTTTTGGAAACAAAATCTTCATGATTTAAATCGTAAGTGTCTTTCTGAATATAAAATTCCGTCTGTTATTGTGTATTCAGATGCAAGTGATCATGCATGTGGTGCATTTTCTTGTCAATTTGATAATCGCGTTTTTCTCAAAATGTGGACAAATCCGGAAGTGCAAAAAGTCACTTTCATGATCTATCCTGATTTTTTAACTTGTGTTATCATATATTGTGGTATCAGCATCGATATACAGTGGATACCAAGAGAATTGAATGCAAAATATGACGAAATTAGTAAAATTTATAATCATGACGACTGTGGAATGTCATTAGATTTTTTTCAAATTTGTTGACGGATTG
>JAULBM010290231.1:0-15787 GCA_032357055.1 Geukensia granosissima | reverse complement strand
CAAAATTTAGGTTATGGGCTTATAATCAAAATACTTTCAACCAATCAGAAGACGCGTTACATCCAATATTAAATTATTAATATATCAATATACTAACAATTTAAAAAGCTAACGATACTATCAGTAAGGAAACGTTTACAATCACCAAAATTTAAGAAAAGTTTATGGAAAGTCTACAATGCTAACACCTAAGAAAGGCTCACAAAAAATTAAAGTCGAGTAAGAACTTAATTGTCTCTTATCTCCGCACATTGATTTTTGGATACTTTTTTTTCTTAAGTGCTCAAATCAAAGCAAAATATGTTATTTACGTATTTGCATGTTATTGTGATACTGTGTTGATATGTAGTCTTGCAATGGAATGCATGGGGCTTCATTCCGTGTATTGCACATGGCTGATCTTTAACCGTTTTATTTGGCGTCTTATTTTGATTTGACCTAATAAATACTCGTCTTATATGTTTAGAACTCGGCTTCAAATTGCTGTCTCATATTCTTCCCTTGAACAGCATATAAGACATAACGAAATTGATAATAGTAATAAAAATTGGTAAACGTGTATTTTGTAACAAAAATAATAGTAAGGTTGTTAAAATTGTAAAATGATCGTATGTAGTCATCCAAATACCATAGTGATTTATGCTTGTAAATATTTATGTGGTATGCCTTTCTAAGAGTTTATACTTTCATCGTATTCGTTCTAGTTGAAAGTGTGGATTGAATGTTTGCATTGAAGTATACTGTAGTTAAAATGGAAAACAAATATCTTTTTTAGATAAATATCTTTGTTTGTTTAATCATGTCTATTTATATGATACTAGTATTGTGCAGTGAGTTAACTGTCATATCTGTCAAATTTATTAAGATATTTATCATTCGTTTCATGTGAATGTATTGATGAAACGTGTTAGGCAAAAAAATTAATTAATGTTCAATTTTTGTTCGAAGAGCGTTTAGTGACGTTATATTATAAATAAAGGTGAAATGTTAATTACGCAATGCTCATTGTAGTTTATAGTTATATATAAAGAAATCTACACATGTTGTAGAAAATATGTAAAATTAAAACATTTTATTGCATAAAACGACCTTGATATAAATAGGTCACAAACTGTCTGAAAAAAATTCTCGTTATAAGTTAATTATGTGTTAACTAACTCAATATATTACTCTGTTTTCATTATGATCTGTTAAAACTGTTATTGTTGTATGATTATGTTAGAATGTTGAATCATTAAAAATGTCTAAAGTTTTATACTATTTCACTAATATACTTTACACCAGTCCTAGCGAAATTAACCGTACACAGATTGTGTGGCCAATAAATTTCTATCAACCATTAGTATTCTGCTATTCATGCCCTCTACATGTCGTGTTGCCAATCTATATTCGTGAGTCTCATCCTCGTTGTACTTGACAGTCTTATAGATTCGACCATCCAATCGGCAGAAATCACGGGCGAATCATCTCATGCTTTCCAGCGTAACCTTTTTTATTTCCCGTTTTCATTTATCAAACGCAGTATATATGTTAAAAGACAGATAATCCTCAAAACATATGAAAAAACCTATGGGACTCGATGTACAGTTCAAATGGAATGGCCCCTGGACAAAATTTTTCCAACAAGTCATAAGAAATGCTCTGACAGGTGGTTATACAAACGATCATATCAACTCATGCTTTTCAGCGTAACCATTATTAATTTCTAGTTTTGCATTATCAACGCAGGATATTATAAACACAACGACAACATCCATCTTTATATGATTATTTCCAGTTATTAAGCTACCATAAACGGCTAAAGGACAGATAGTCCAACATAAACATATGAAAAAACCTATGGGTCTCGATTTACAGTTCATATGGAATGGCCGCAGGACACAATTTTTCCTACAAGACACAAGAAATGCTTTGACAGGGTGTAATACAAACGATCATATCAACTCATGCTTTCCAGCCTAACCATTGTAAATTTCCAGCCAAAAGAAATGCTCTGACAGGGTGTAATGCATTGTACCTGTTTAACTACAGTTGATATGTTAATCCAACAGTCACATTATTTTAATATATGTGGCTTTTGAAAAATTTAGCAAAAATGTTATTGGAGTATGAATTATGTGAACTTATATCGGTAAAACGGCCATGGCACTTCAATCAGACAGATTTTCTGAAAAAAAAGTCAACGTTCATGACCATACTTTTTCAGCAGATTTTAAAAAATTGTGTCTCTCATGACCATATTTTCCTAATAGATTTGAAAATTGTGTATATTTCCTTTCAAACAAGGTATAACATGTGTGCATCGGTACTCGTATATGCTCAGGTAAAATCCGTAACATTGCTCTTTCAACACTGAGTTCAATTAAAATGTCGAACTGTATAGTGAGACCTTAATGATATAGGTCCCTTAAGGGCCTGTTGAGACTATTTTATTTTATAAATACTCCTAAGTGTGAATTTAAGTTTGCATTTTTATTGAGAAATATTTAATATTACAGTGTAAAATTATTTTGATTTGATACAACATAATGTGTTATCTCCCACAGCAACAAGTGTTTGCATTGTCAATTTAAAACCAAAACATACGTTATAGATGGAAAACACACATTTCAATAACGGAAATCAGGAACACTTTGCGAAACCAGATTTTTTTTCAGTCTGTCAGTTGGTGATTTTTTTTCATCTAATTTATTAATGGCACAACTTAAATTTTTGTATAAAATCGTTCCTATTTTCTTCTGGATGTGTGTTTGTCTGTCAATTTTATGTTTGATTACAGTATTGCTGTGACAAATGTATATATGCACATGGTTTTCAATTATTCATCCAAAAATCACTAATGAGGTATCGTTTTAATCGACACAACCTAATGAATACTAAAATATCAATATTTCTTGAGATTTCCAGGTCTCACTTTAGTTTACATGGGATGGCCCTGGACACAATATTTCCTTCTAAACATAAGAACATAAGAAATAACTCTGGCAGGGTGTTTTTTTTTTCAATTAAAGATAGTTATGTACCAGTTTAAGTACAGGTAATATGTTTTATGTGGCTTTTGGAAATTTATACCAAAAATGTTCTTGGAGTATTCATTTGATCAGTAAACAGGCCATGGAAAGTCCCTTTTGATAAACAATATTCATATATTTAAAGCAATAATTTTCATGACACTTCAGTCAAACAAATGAGTTTTTTCCTTTATATCGGCTATAACATGTGGGCATCGGTAATTTCTCCTATAACATTATGTTCAACAGAAAATATATAGTTAGACACATATTTGCAGATATAAAGCTATTTGGTACAGGGAGATAATAAACTAATGTTTCTCATTCCCGTCAATGTTTATTGTAAGAGAAAGTTGCATTGATTTCTACCCATTGAGTATTCTTATTGTAAAATTAAACACCAGATATTTCCAAAATCAAATAAATAAAACACTGGTATCTGAGCTTACCCTGTAATAAACATTTTTTGAAATGCGGTAAATGATATGACAATTTTATTTTCATTTAAACATATTTTACAGCTAGTGTTATCAGTGTTTCAGGTTAAGCGCTCATGGTAAAATAACAGATGTCTATCAAATAACTGTATTCGTCTTTTATAATAAAGTTATTTTAATTTTTAAAATGTATCATTGAACAAAACGATTTTTATCAGTGCTACATTTACTTACTTTACTTCCGCACATATTTTTGGCGATAAACCTTATAATAAATACACTTGTTTGACATTATCCTACATTATTACACGGTTCGAAATCCATGATAATATTTATGTACGAAATGGCAAGACGGTCTACCGGCATAGTTGGCATAACAACGGGCACAAACTGTGCTCCTCTCATAACAGAATTTTTTATATTGTTTTAGCAAAAATTCTAAATGACTTTTCTAAACAGGATTCAGGGGACAAGTTTAATAAAACTTTTAGATATAAGAACTGACTTGTAATAAGTCGAATACCAGAAATGACAGAACTACCTTTTTATTTGGATTTTAATTGACCAGGATTATTTATGCACTAAATCTATGATAAAAGGGACGGGGTTTTCCTAAAATTGGCTTTCCGTTTCTTTATAGGGACGTGCCTTTTGCCCCTTCGCATGCTGCTTAAATTTCACAAATAGTTCGGGTTGCTCTTGTTGTCACTAAAGTTTCTGACTTTAATGATCGCAACCTACATCTTACTGATAAACTTTTGCAGCAGTGGAACAAATATCACAAGCTTCTTAAGACTTTACAAAATTTTTTAACCATGGCAAAGATTAAATACAAAAATACAGCCTCAAATGAGAATTTCGATACGACAAGGTATATCACATCCTACGGTCTATTGGAACATTACGTATAAAGCTTACTTATTTAAAAATGATGCCTTGAATCGCATTGTTCCGTTATTCAAACTTATCCACAGATGGTACAGGTTCGACTTTGAAGTCAAAACATTACAACTTGTTTTTTTTTTTTGTTACAGATATTAATCAACTTATCGCTTCCTTACAAAAAGATATTTAACAATTTTGCATTGCATCGACCTTGTCTTTCCTCAAGTTTTTTTATAATCAGTATTAAATCGTCGGAAATGTTATATTTGATGACATCTCTTGTTGAGAGACTTGACGTCTAATCTTCAGGAATCTCACACTGAGCTTGCTTTCATTAACAATAGGCATTCATTAGAGTGGTATATATTCTTTAACCGGATTTTGTTTATTTTTTATTGTAATTCAGGTACTCTCTAGTCAGATAGGGCCAATTTCTGTTAGACTTCGTATGTAACTGCTTTTGGTTTCCTTGATTTTAACTTTAACCACTCGTTGGGGAATGGTGTGGATCCCACTAAACTATATAGTTTAAATCCACGAAATTTCTCATGTGCTTGTCCCAAATCAGAAATAGTGGTTACGGATTCATCAAATTTCACAGGCTTATAATAATGTTGGCATGTCATTAATCTTTTTCTGCAATCATCTTTATTGTGCCCTGTGGTTGATTTGATGTTTGTCTTCTGTTATATTGTTTGTGTTTGTTTGTTAGTAAATATGGAATATTTTTATTTTCGACCTTACATTAGAAATAGGTATGGCTAGACCTTTAAAGCAAATTTCTTATAAGGAAATGGCAGATAATGCTTGCAGGATGACATATGAGGATAGTTAAAAATAAATTTGGATGAAATGAAACATTTGAAAAGATATTATCAGCAGCACAAAATTAGCAATTTTTCACCAAAATGAGGGTTTCAGAACTCATAAAACTAGCCATCGGACAAAAATCTTAAATCGAACATTTTTATAGCTTGAAGCAAAATGAAAAGATTTGCGTAAAGATTTGTGGTATTCTGGCTCATGGTTTTTGCATGCAAGTCTCCAAAGTTGACTTTTTGACTCAGAAAATATCAATATTCCATATTGATGACCAAGTGTATAATTGTCGGGCTATTTTTGACAATTTTTTTAAGAATACTTCACCTTGTTATCTTTACTCACACTGCATTCTCTGCTTATGTGTATAGTTTCTAGTCGAAATGGTTGATTTTCTGTTTGATATATGGTTCGTCTGTTAATTCTTCTCTTTTCTTTGACCACTTGTTGTCCCATTAAACATGTCTCATGTTACTGTCCCAAGTCAGGAATCGTAGTCATAGGTTTGTCTTTGTGTAATATGTTTTGTTGCAAGTACAGGTTTGATAATAGTCAGGAATGAGCAGGATTTTGTCCATTTACACGTGGTCAATTTCGGGCCATTTAGAACTTTTCACAGGGAGTGGTATTCCACCCTTGTTGAAGGCCATATGGGGAACTACAGATCTGTAAATTCCCTTCCTGTTTTTCGTGGATGGAATGCAGCTTCTGTGACATTACCCCCATATCATTTCATTTTTATGGCATTTCTATGACAAACCCATGATGTCATTTATCTTGCATAAAGACGGCGCGTTCGAAAATGTGGCATAATACTAGTATATCAATGGGAATTACTCGTTTGTTCAGCCTAAACAATTCCAACACAAACAAAAATGTGCCTTTAAACGCCTTAAGGATTGGCTACTCCTTACTGTGCCAGAGTTGTTTCTTATGTGAATACCAATGGAAGGATTAAACTAAAGTTTTTTTTCGACAAAATAAATTAGACATGTTAATATTCATCGCCTGTACTTATATGAACTGCATTATATGAAGAGAAGTAACCGTATTTTATCGTTAAAATCAATTTCTGCGTGTATGTCCTTTTAAAATTAATGTTCATTCATGTTCATATTTCAAATTATGAAAAGAAAATCCGAGTACTTTTAAAGTGAAGGCACAGCCCTAACCTTTTCCGTGCAGAACCCAGATATGCATGTATCCGGGATGAAGATTATTATTAAATCAAGTAGCGCTAGTCGTGTTCAAAACATTCAATGAAATGTATTTGGTTTGAGTTTAAACATATTTTATTTTTTTCATAAAACAAAAGGGATAAGACAAATATTTCTCCAAGGTGTCTCCCTTTTTTGATTTCGTTAACATTTTAAGACACAACAATAAGTTGATGTTGAAATGCTGTTTAATTACCATCTTTAATAATTCATAATTATTTAAACTCGTAAACAACAGTAAAATTTTTGAAGTGACTTTTTGAATGAAAGTGTAACATTTCTTGTAAAACTACCAACTTTAGTTGTGCTAAGTTTAGTTGTGATGTTTTTGTGTGATCATTATCAAAACCGACCAAATTGTATCAAACTTCGAATCAAATCAAGTAATTTCGAAGTATTTTCACAATTAAAGTAATTTTTATGTGCCATGTGACCACATTACAACCAATTAATCTTAAAAACGTTTTTTTTTCTTTAAATATACACCTTTTTCAATAAAAACGATATATAATAATAACAGATAGCAGACATTTTTTTCATTTTTTAGCCAAATTCTTGGGCGTTGTCCTTTAGGATTTTACGAAACAACAATGAGCTGTTGTAAAAGTGATGTTTTATAACCAGCTTTTAGTAAATCACATCGTTTAGGACACATTTGACTATTCAATA
Organism: Geukensia granosissima; assembly: GCA_032357055.1. Taxonomy (NCBI): domain Eukaryota; kingdom Metazoa; phylum Mollusca; class Bivalvia; order Mytilida; family Mytilidae; genus Geukensia; species Geukensia granosissima. The sequence goes on along the minus strand of JAULBM010290231.1, from coordinate 8,749 downwards.
GAACATACCATTTTCTGAGAAACTTGATGTTTTATTATTGGGAATTTCATCCTGGGAATTGATTTATTCTTCTGAGAGATTTTGCATGTTAAGTACATTATTGTTGTGAAGGTAATCCCAAATTAAATTAGATTGGTAGTTCTCTTGAATGATTTTAAAGTATGTCTTTTACATTTTTTTTACTTTAACTTTGCCTTTGGCAGCGATGTGGGGGGAAGGGTTCAGTACCAGCAAAACTTGTTTGAACCCACAAAATTTTGAAGGTGCCTGTCAGAACTAGTGGATATATGATATCTTCGTGTCGTGTTTATTTTAATTTTATTGATAAGAACAACGGTTGTTGGTAAGTTTGTCTTTACAAAATATCAAATGATGCAGTCTTTCTATAATATATAAGTAAGTGAATTTCAAATTTATGTAACCTGTACCTACATTCGTTTAGGATTGTGCCTTGTGGTTTAGTAAATGATTGCATTATGATATATTATATAAATGCCGGGCTATTGATGATAAAATTCACAGGAAACTTTTACCCTGTTATTTTTACTCAAGATAAATTGATATCATTTCGGCGATGTTTATAATATTGTTAAACGGGCCACTTTGTAGGGGAGGTTTGGTACCAGCATTTCATTTTTACCCCACCTCATGTTTCGTGTACCTGCCCCAAGTCTGAAGTCACGTGTTAATATGTACAGCATAATATTTGGATAATAACTGCATAATTTTACGTATACATGTTTAATTTGTGACGACCTCGAGCTCGTCACAAGTAGTAAGTTCTCTTGTGGCGACCTCTACATAAAACAATTTTCCAACATTTCTTACGGAGATGAAGTTTCAGTTCCTTGATATTTTCCTCATATTTCCTTTCGTATATTGTTAATATATGTTTTAATATCACGATTACAACTCCAATATTTACTATACAATGGACCTTCTGTTGGAGTACTTGATATGTCAATGGCCGAGTCCTGTCAGTAAATCATGAATTGGAAGCTGTATATGTCATACGTCACGGCAGTTTGAATGGAACTTCCAACAAATTTTTGTTGAAATTGGAAAGGTAAAAACGTCACATTTGACATTGATTTTTCAAAAGTCCCCCAGTGTCTGTTTCGACGGAATAAAGATCAGAGTCCTTATATTTCACCACATTTTGATAGATGCGGATACAGTTATTTACAAAATGACATATACAATATATATAAACTTGGTTGGCCCAGAAGGGTAAGCAGTTTTTATATTATTATGGTCATCAGTTGTATTGCCCATATTGCTGGAAGGCTTGATATCTTATTATCAGGAATCTCATCCTGAGCTTCCTTTAGTACCTGTGATCATTCATTTAATTATTATCTTCTTTTTGGATGTATTTTGTTAATTTAATTTATTCAACTCGGATTGGTTGAATTTCAGTTTGATTTTCATAGATAGTCTGTTCCTGCTTTTGTAACGTTTTGACCCTAGCTATACTAATTGAACTCATATAAACCTAAAATGAACTGTAGTATGATGAAAAAATTGTTTGTAATAATAATGTATAATAAGTACTGTAGATTCAATTTTCTATCCACCATCTAATAGACTCATCAAATACTGAATTTCTTAAGTTCGCATGTCCCATAAAATTAATGTAATGTACATTTTTAACGCGTGAAGCATATAATTAAATAAAAATAAAATTTCACTTTAATCCCATCCTCCCCTGGACAAAAACCATCAAGTAAATGTATAAGATATGACACATTTTGATTTAAAGTTTAGATAAGTACACCATGCGAAACCAAATTTATTTAACTGAACTTAAAAAGGTACTTGCGGGCGCTGTCCTTTTTATAGTTAAAATAGAAAAAACTTTATATTTTATACCATTATTATGAAATAAGCTTTCTTGTCTAACAAAATGAATTCTTGCAGCATGATATTAAATGGAGTTAATAAGAATCTATTATTCAAATTAAACCATGCCTATATTGGGATATAATTGGCTTATATTAATATTTGTGATATTGTGTATCAAGCAAAGTTATTTTTCAACAACAAATAAGTAAGTAATATTAAGATTTTGTACACATTTTTAAGCTTGGTGGATTTTAAAATTGCTTAATGGAATTTTCTGCAAAATGACCGATTCAGATTTCATTAAAAGTCTTGAGGCATTGACGAAAAAAACATGATTTCCTCGAAATATTTTATATACATTACAGGAGTATGTCTTGCATATATGATTTAATTAAAGAATATTTTAATAGAACAAATTCTAAATTTTCTGCATTTCTGTCTTGTTCATTTCTATGGCAACAAAAAGTTCATTGGGTCCAACGAGTGGTGGCATGTCAGTCCACACGGCAAATCCCAGAATAAGACAATGATGAAACTCGACAGAAAAACAGATAAAATACGAGCAAATATATGAACAACTATTCACATACAGAATTTTTTCCAAAAAACTCTGGTTGTCTGGAAGGGCAATTAGTTACTGTCTCTTGAAATGCATTGCAGTCGCCTTATTGCCCATTTTCGTGATTATCAGTCCGATGTATTTTATCAATATAAAGTAATACGAATGCCAAAAAGTTCCTTTTTTCCCTTAATATTGACTATTTTTTATTATTTTACAAATTGACTCGGATTATGTGTCTATGGAATTTACTGCGCGAAAACTTAGCTTTTTACTCTCAAAGAAAACAGACAGGCAAATGAGTACGTCAACGTCGACAAAACCGGTACAATCTAACGTCTACATCAGTGTTCATACAGTTCCGTATACAGGAGTTCAACCATAAATGACAAGTTATTCCTGTCTATACGTCATCCATAACCCGATAAAAATTTTGAAAAGGCTTAAAAAAGATGAATTTTATGGAATCCTACTCCTTGTGAGGTGCTCCAGATCCCTAAATGACGACGCCCACCTTTTATTCGACTGCTGCAATAAATACACTAATCAAAGAAAATAACTTCATTGACAATGACTAACATGCGACAATGGTTTCAAACTTACTTTTCTTCGTATCTGAAGGAAATATAATCACAGATAATACATTTGAAAGAACGAGAAGTAGCTGGACATTATTGATCTTCAAACGAATCGAGTGAAATAAAAGGCGCATCATATGGTTAACGTTGGCTGTTACCAATATTATTACTGATGACGTCATTAGTTTAGGTCTTTACAACTGGACATTGACACTTCACCGTATTTTTTATGTTTCAGTTTTTTTCTTCCGCCAATTTTGTCGACTAAATTGTCTCCAAAGTGAGTGGAATATAATTTTGATACTTCGTACTATTATCTAGTCTCACTTAAGCTTTTTACAAAAAATAAGGCACTCGAGACTTTTGCCTTCGAAGTTATCTCGAAAAACCCTGTAAATGCATACTCAGACACTGCAGTGACAGCTGTTCAAATGCACATGAAAAAATATTTAGTATCCTAAGACATAACTTCGTTACATATCAGTGCAAAGTATTCAGGGAGTCATTCTGTGAGTTAACTCAGTTAGAAACCGAAACTCTTCGTAAAACTTTTAACTTCTCAAAAACCGCAAATTCTAGAGACGACAGACCTTTGCCAAACAACGTACAATTACTAGGGAACCATTGACATTGAAATTGGTTTAGTCCAAGATTAACGTCATGCATGAGGACCAAAATTATTGCTTGTTATCAAACTTGCTCAGAAAATTGGTAGATTGGTAAATTTGTGTTTTAAAGAGATCTGCATTAGATGCATTGTGTTCAAGATTACTGAAACATCTTTTATGGCCTGGATACCAAAAACATGTTTTTGGTCGAAATAAATGTTTTTTAATAATAACTCGTAACGGATAACGGTAGAAAGAAACTCCAAATGCGACAATGTTAAGCATAATATGCTCCTTAAAATGCAGCCAAATCCCTAGCAACGAAATAATAGACTTGGCAACCAAACCTAATACCTTATCAAACACTTTGTTTAAGATTTTCTTACAAACGGTAATAAATAGCTGACACAGTGAAATGTCAAGGCCCTATCAAGATCTGGATTTGGTACATTTAGTTCAATATTATTAGAGAATCTGTTGTGGACGTACGACCCCAGAAACAGTTTTTGGGTTCCGAAATCGAAAGTTTTTTCTTTTAACTCAAAAGAAATGACGAAATACAAACATGTGTCGCTTATTTTGATTTCTAGATCAAAGGTTAAGGTCCCTAGCACAACCCAAAATTGCAAACAAATATTTGTTAATAAGTTTGCAGTCTTCTAACGGTTTTGATATTTATAATACGCAAAATGTTGTTTTGTCCTTGCAACCAATTTATATATTTATAAAATCTATATATGCATGTCAACACGGGAAATTATCAATTATGGTAATATGTTAAAATACTATATCGTCAAAGACAATATGCTAATTTAGTAATTGTTTGACGTCGTATATAAATATAATTCATTTTAGCGAAAAATCTTGTAACAAATATATATTTGTTGGACATCATCTGACAAGATAACAGCGGTCAAATTTCTTCTTAATAATATCTATGTACGATTAAAATTTGGCAACACAGTCTTTCGACAGGTAGTTGGCATACCAACAGCGCAAACTGTGTTCCTCTCATTGAAGATTTAGTTTTATATTGTTATAAATAACAGTTTATGACCAAAATTCAGAAAGACCCTTCAAAATAGGATTTAATGAATAATTTAATAATACATTTAGGTATTTGGATAATGTCTTAGCTTTAAATAAACTAGAGTTTTAAATATTTGCAAAAAATATCCGAAATAACTCATTCTGAATAAATCTAATATCAGTAATGTTCGTACTCCCTTTTTAGATTTGCATATAAAAATTGAACAGGATTGTTTATTTACTAAAATTTATGATAAAAAAGATGGTTTTTCTTCTTTCAATTTCTTGATGGGGACGTGCTTTTAGTTCCGACGTATGGAGTTTACATTTCACAACTAGTTCGATCTAAATGTTACTGGTAAACGTTTGCAGCAGCTATACAGATATCACAAGGTTCTAAAGACTTTAACAAAATTTTATTACAGTTACAAAGATTTTATATATAAATACGGCTACAAATGTAGAGTTTTGATAAGACAGATGATATCACACCCTACGTTCTATGTAAACATTACATATAAATTTTACAAATTTAAAAAAATGCTCTCCTAAATTTCACCGTTCCGTTTAACAAACTTATCCACAATGGGTACAAGTTCGACGTTGGATTCAAGGCATTAAAACTTGTTTTTGTTGGTACAAATATAAATAACTGATCTCATCATTACACAAATATTAAAACATTTGGCATTGCATCCATCTTGTCTTTCTTCACGTTAATTGACAACACAGTATTAAATTGTCAGACGTGTTTGATGGCATCTGTCGTTGTAAGGCTTGATGTTTTATCATCAGGGATCACACCATTAGCTTGCTTTCATTTTCTGCGAGTATTCACGAGGGGCGTATCTTCTTTTTGCATATTGTGTTGAAAACGAGGTCGGCGGTTCTCCGGTACTCCGGTTTCCTCCACCAGTAATGCTGACCACCGCGATATGACTGAAATATTATTGAAAGTGGCGTTTAACCCGAAACAAACAAACAAACAAACGAACAAATAAGCATATTGTGTTAAGTATGTGCATTGAAATTAGGGTACTTTATAGCCGGATTGGGTGACCTAATGTTTGATTTTATGGTTCGTCGGTTGCTGCTTTTGTTTTCTTTGACCACTTGATGGGGGAGGGTTGAGTACCCACATTGTGCTTAATGTATTGTTGCATGTACATTTTTTACCCATATATTGGGTACATATTTACCCAATATCTTTTAATTTTCATATGATGAGTGCGGACTCTTAGAGGAGACATATTTTGTCTTATCAAAAGTTTGTGGAAGAAAAATGATTTCAAATGGTATAGAAAACTTTATCAAAGCATCACATGCAGAAATCATAAATTTTATTATAATATTTTTAGACCCGACAACTGCATGTGTTCTGAATGGGAACACTGGACTGATTATGGGCCCTGTTCTGCACACTGCGGAGGAGGCACAAGATCAAGAAGCAGAGCTAGGACCTGTAACGACGCTAACCTGGACAATCCTTTGTCAGAAAACATCTGTATAAAAAACGTCACACAATACCAGATTTGTAATACTCAGGAATGTGGTGAGTACATGTATTTGAGTTTAAATACCCAATATGCGAATTTGGTCAGCTATATGCGTTAATAAATTTCTCTTAAAGTAAAATGATAATTTTTTCATATGAAAATTTAAAAAAATTCTACTTTTATATTTCATACACGCTTTTTCAAATTCCATCTTACCTTGCAAAGTCGCTATAAATTCATTTTGACAGATTTCAGACTTTAAACTTATAAAAAAATATGCATGTAAATTAGTCCATAACAAATTAAATGCGTGACAATTGAATATCCGATGTTTCTGCAAATTGGCTATATAGTTTGTACATGCGAAATTTTTACATGTGCGAAACTAGTCCGATCAACCTGGCAAAAAATTTACCTGAACCTCAGATTAATTGTAACATAGGAAATTCTTGTTTCAAGAATATAAATATAAAGATTCACCATAAAAATTCCTCAATAAAATAATGCAGATAAAATGAGCAAGAGCCAAAAGAAATTTCAAATGTAACTAAGTTATAAAAAGGGAAATAACTCTGTAAAAACCGTCGAAAAATCATTGAAATTCAAAACAAAATCTTAATTACATTTTTCTGTCGGAAAAGTTTATATGATAATTAAAAATATAATAAAGTTTTGATATTCATTTTCAAATTACAAACTGCATTTAGTAATTATTAAAGATAACATTTTTCCAAATCAATTACACTGAAAAGAATTAGGGTTGTCTTTAATGTTCGTGTTAAAAATTATATAAACAAAGTAGATAGTGTTTCTAAATTATTTGCAAATTTAAACATAGTTAATTTTTCAAATTAATTTTTTAAAGTATCGCATGCTAAAAATAGGCATTTTTCTCACACTAACAACTGACCGATAAAGTAGAAATACTTGCAATATTTTGATAATCTACATTCAAGTCATATAAGAACTATTGACTCCCTAAAAGTACCACATTAGCAAAAGGAGAAAAAAATGATCTAAAAAATAACAGAAATTGCATGTTTTTGTACGAGTTATTTCCCCTGTTCCATTGAAAATACATGGAGAAAGCAAGCTTTTCCTCAAGTTAGGTTTTGTGGACTTTTTTCTGTGTCTTATTTGGATGTAACTCTACAGAGTAAGCCTTAATTTCTACTGTTGCAATAAGTTAAGGTTAAAAACTAATTTGACTGGACTAATCTTGTAACAATAATATACGAAAAAAAAGTATTACCAATTAAGTTCATATCTGATTTATTTTTCAACATTGTAACTGTGTATTATTTAAAAACGTTAACAAATAAACTAACTCTGTGAAACTTAAGAAGTTTGCGATGGTACTTTTTCAGAATGTATTTTTTAAAACTTAAACAAATGCAAAGGCAAGACGTTTTCAAATGTAAAATTTTATCAAATGGATTGGTCACCAAAACGCTTTGATTATTATTACACGTATCTGTCTATAATTTTGGTTCAGAGCATGTCTTGTATAATTTTGCCATTGTCGCAAATGTCAACGTTTAAATTTTAATATGATCTCTTGACATTTTCTGATAATATATCATCACTTATTTCTGTCTACTGTAAAATAGTTGCTGACTTCACAAAGCAGTTTTTTTTTTGGTTATGTAAAATTACTTAAGGAGCTCTAAGTCATGTCAGTAAACCAAGAATTTTTTTATTCATTGCCCACATGTCTTTTAAAATAACCCTTTGTCATTTTACGGTTTTTCGATAAAATATTTAGTATAATATGGAGAGACGTAACATACTTCTTGCTTGGGGTATAAAGAAAACAAATCATTTGAGGTAGTCACGCAATATGTCATAAAATAATGTGAGTTTTGGACAAAATAAATCAAGGTACCAATGAATCAGACAGAAATCGGTACGTCGGAAGACAAACAAGACCATTGCTAACAAAATAAAACAGGTGATCCTGCTCCACAAGTGGCGCCAATCGGCAAATTCAGCAAAAACAACAAAATATGTTAAATTTTACACGTTTTTCCACAACATTTTTTTTCGAAAACATTGATCACATTGAAGAAACAACAAAATATTTTAAAAAAAATTGTAAGAAGCCTAAATCCATTTTTGTTAACAAAATATAGACTTTTTTCGCGCGTATTCTCATGTCGTTAAAATAAAATGGCAAGTAAAATGGAATTTTATTCCATATATGAAAATGAAAATATATGGGATAAATGTCACAGAGATTGAATTCAACCATGAGAAAAACAGAGTAATTTACAAATAAAGAGGTCTCCACAAGGCCTTTAACGAGTGTGGAATGACACTCTTTGTGAACAGCTCTAAATTGTCACAAATAAAACCGTGTATGCGTAGATTAAAATAATACTACTCTTACCTGAATATTATCGAAAATGTACATGTAACAAAACATTTAACACGAGGCTAAAGACAAACCTATGACCGCAATTCCTGACTTGGGACAGGAACGTGAGACATGTGGTGGGTGGAACTAATTTAGTGGGTACCCAACCCTCCCCCAACGGGGACTGCCCTATATTCCGAGACTTCATTAATCCGAAACTCCACTGGTCCGAAGATTCATTAGTCCGAAGCTTCTATAGTCCGAAAATATTTTTTATA